>PVJH01005726.1:0-108955 GCA_004026705.1 Nesogale talazaci | reverse complement strand
GAGGCAAATAATTTTACCCTAATTTTACTGCATAGAAATGTGCTGAAAAACTCAGTTTATACTAGTATATATGTGGTAAGTTATTTCTAAGGAACCCTTTTCCTGCCACAACTTACGGTGATACACTTTGGGGCCATAGCTGTTTTGTGTATCATTGCAGTTGCTTTTAGCATCATGTGGCTTTCCAAATGTTTAGATTGACACTTCCTGATGAGATTGCATTTGGCTACTTCAGTTCAAAGCTCTCCTTCTGTGAGAGGCCATTGAGCAAACACCAGAGGAAAAGAACACACAATATCTGCTCCTGGGTAGGTGATAGCCTAGATTTGAGAGGAGAGAAGGAGCACAAGGTAAAAACACGTAGAACATAGCTAGGGGATACCCCCCAAAAAGGAATTTTGATTTTCAGAGCTATATGTTTAAGTTGTTTTTGCCCCCAGAACAACCTTGTTACCTTCAAAGTACTCTCCATCATACTTATACATTTGTCAAATCTGTGATTCCATTCTTGGAAACATTTGTCAAACTTACCTGTTTGGTTGGCTGACAAAACCTCCCTCCTTTTTCCCTTATGTCTT
Organism: Nesogale talazaci; assembly: GCA_004026705.1. Taxonomy (NCBI): domain Eukaryota; kingdom Metazoa; phylum Chordata; class Mammalia; order Afrosoricida; family Tenrecidae; genus Nesogale; species Nesogale talazaci. The sequence goes on along the minus strand of PVJH01005726.1, from coordinate 108,377 downwards.
ACCTATATCTTCACATGACCGCCCTTTCACGTCCCTCTTCATTCACACAAACAAAAAGAAGTTGCCTGGAGCAAGGTGCGTGGGGCTAGAGAGGCGAGGCTATTTTTTGCCCCAAACTGGTGCACTGAGATGGCTGCATGAGCAGGTGCCTTGTTGTGGGGGCAAAACCAGTCCCCTCTGCCACAAATCAGAGCTTTATTATTATTATTATTTTTTATTAGGCATCACTGCCCTCTGGTGGAAGTGGGACGCCCAGACTTGCACCTGGAGAGCTGCTGCTGGGTTTGAACCGCCAAGCCAGTGGGCCACAGTCCCACAGAAGCACTACACCACCGGGGCTCATCCAAATCAGACCTTTTTTGTCACACACTGTTATGCAATCTTTTCAGAACCTCTAAATAGAAAGCTTGATTAACAGTCTGACCTGGTGGAATAAACTCCCACTGCCCTGTCAGTTGGCATTTTTGTCTGTTGGGGAAGTTGATGGGCATACAGAATGTGGTTTGTCTTCACGCCACATTTCACCTTTTTTGAAATGAGAAAATCACTCGTACACTTGAATTTTTCCCATAATGGTGTTCTTATAAGCTGTGTGACATCATAATAGTTCCACGGCGTTTTTCCCAAGCAGGAAACAAAATTTCACAGCCACACACTGTTCTTTCAAATTGGCTAGCACCAAAAATAAGTGAAATAATTTCCAAAATAATTTCCAAAATAATTTCAAGTGAGATTGCTTTCAAAAAACAATTCACTGTGACCAGAGAGAACCTTCTCAGGTGCCCCCACTGGGTGAATTAACTCCGAGCGAGTCACTTGATGCCCCCTCGTACTCCCTGTGCGAGCTCCACTCAGCCCAGTTCAATTTTGTTTTTTCTGGGTACCCTCTCTGAGAGCCGACATGTGAACAAGTGATAGTTCAGACAGAGGCTGCAAGTGCCCAGAGGACTCCCAGTGGAGGACTGATCTGGCTTCGTTGGAATCCATTAGGGAAAGGGCCTGGATGCATTCCTTTGTGCTGGTTTCCATTGGTGGGGCCTGGGCAGTGTCCCCCCACTTTCTAGGTTCTGGTTCACAGCTAGCCCCCCGCCTCCTTGGTTCTTCCTCCGCATCTTCCCTCTCTCCGGTGGACTCAGTCTCCCACTCCCAGTGGGAACTCCCTTAGGCTGTGTGTTCTAGGGTGGCCGTCACTTCTCATTTGGTCACTTTTCCCCTGAAGGGTAGGTCATGGGGGCTAGATCTTTCTTTCCCATTGGATTGCAAGCAGATTGAGTGGGATATTCCCATCTTTCATCACGGTCACCCCCAATGGTGAATTTTCAGCACACGCACTTGTGAAGTTGGGTTGACTTGAGCCTCCCCCCAGGCACCTGAGGCTGACAGTACACAGCAGAACTTGTTCAAAGTCACTCACCCTTGCAGGAACAAAGCAAGGTGGGGTCCGGGCTCACCACAGCCACTTCCTGCTCGGCCCAGAGTGCACATGCCAGACACAAGGCGGCCTGGTCCCCAGAGCCGCCAGGCCACCTGGCATAAAAGCAAGAAGCTCATTGTCCTGGGAGGATGTGATTCTTAGGCCTTTTCGGGAACGGCACATCCCAAGCTGCTCAGAGCCTGTGGGACAGACTGGCGTCCCATCTGTGCACACGCTATCCTCTCGTCTCAGGCCAGCCCATCCGAAGAGTAGGGCTTCTTTGTCCCCAGCCCTCTGATTGGAATGGAGTCACTTGCCAGGGAGTAGCATGGCCAAGTCAGTTGGCAGGAAAATGTGCAGGGGCCTAGCTTCTGTGTTCTGTGGTTGAATGCGACCAGGCTGCGTGCCTGACTGTTCTCTCGCACTTTGGGGCAGAGTTTTGTGTGTGTTTCAGTGTCTTTTCACAGCCTGAACCTGAAGAGACACCCATTAGGGAGTAGGCCCCAGGGGCCCTTGGCTCCTGTTAGTGTCCCATTGCTGTCTCTGATTCAGGGATGGTGCCCTGGCTTTGACCAAATCCTTTACGTCATGTGTTTTCTCTACCAGTACATCTTTGTCGACGCGTATGCCCAGTACCTTTGGATCACGTTCGACTTCTGCAACACCCTCCAAGGCTTTTCCATACCGTTTCGAGCAGCCGATCTCCTCCTGCACAGCAAGGCCTCCAACCTTCTCCTGGGGTACGACAGGTCTCACCCCAACAAGCAGGTAAGAGCTCGCTGCGATGACCCGGAAGTGTCGGGCACCGCTAGCCTTGTACTGGCCTGTGGAGACTGTGTGTGCTCTGAGTGACTTTCCCTCCCTCCCTTTGAGATTTTGTAACTCCTGTACCACTTACCATGGCGAAGGAAAACATGTATCCTCTTGGTACGCTAGCTCGTTCCAAGCCAAGATCAGCACATAGCAGTTGGCAGGCATGTGAGTTAAACATGCTGCCCTTCTAAGATGCAGGTACCCCTCTGTTGGCCCTTGGGATAGACGGAGGCCCCAGCATTTAATGGGTACAGTGGGTATAGAAGCTTGGCAGCTCATGCGCTCTTCTACCTTACACACATGGCATCTGTGTTTGCCATTATTATTGACTTCCATACTCTGCCTCCGTGAGTGTGCCTGTCTGTGTTAATGGCCTGTAAGGGGGTGTGCTTCCTTCATTAATCTAGGCTAGAAGAAAAGGTTAGAGATGAGAGAGAACTTGAGTAGGGTGTAGACCTCCAGGCTGGAATTTGCCATACCAAGGATCCTGGCCTGGGCCACAGCTCTGAAACCCGCAGATCCTGTGTGGTAGGGTTCAGTGTTTTTCTTCTTTGCAGGTTGTTTAACCAAAACATGATCTGTTGACCTTCACCTGCCTTAGGGCGGAATCTAACCCCCAGGCCGGATCATTTTACCTGGGCAGGTCTTAGGGATGGCCAGAGGAAGGAGTTTCCAAGTAACGACAACCATAAACCTCTACGCTGTTCACCAAGAGGCTGGAGGGTTCAGTCCATCCAGAGGTGTCTCAGAAGAAAGGCCTGGCAATCTCCTTCTGAGAAATCAGCCGCTGGGAGCCCTAGGGAGTAGCCCAGAGTAGCGCAGTTCTTCTCTGCCACACAGGCGGGGCGGGGGGGAGGGGTGGGGGTCACCCGTCTTAGGACTGACTTGACAGCAACTTCTTGGTTCCAGAGCATCCTCCCGAGGCCATGTCTCTGGGAGTCATAGCACTCTGGCAACGAGAAATGTGTTAATCCCTTCTGACCATTACCTGCTTGTATTCACAGGGGCCCCTTCAGTAGTCAGTTCCTCTGAAGCTGGCCCACTCCATTCCACTTTAATCACCATGGCTCATTATTCGCCTTTAAGGTCACTTTTCCCAGCCAAGGATTGCCGAATATAGTCCTTTTGTTTTTACTGTCACTTAGGAGCTAGTGTCAGCTAATGTCAGCTAGTGTCAGCTAATCCACACATTCGATACCAGTCCCCTGAGAGCCTTTGCATCCATGGGGAAGATTGCCATGGGAGAGGCTTGGCCCTTCTGCCCTGCCTTTGTTTGCTTTTGGAGTCACTGAGCTGGTGTGGTGCTGTTGGTGTCTGGTCCTGGGCAGTGTGTCATGTCAGGCAGGTTTCATTGAGGTGTGCCTCATGCCTCTTCTCATTGCTCTGATCTTTGCAGCTATGGAAATCAGATGATTTTGGCCAGACCTGGATCATGATTCAGGAACATGTGAAGTCATTTGCTTGGTAAGTTGTGCACTTCTTTTCTATAGTGCTAACATAAAGGACAGACAAACCCTCAGTTTAGGCACTTGGTGTAAGAAAGACGTTTCCAGAGCTGGAAGCGGTCAAGTACAATACACTCTTCCTATGGGGGCTTGAGAATTACTGGCAGTGGTGAGGAGAGTGGTAGAACTTTTAGCCCTTCAGAGAACCTTGGAGTTCTTGCATGAATTGAAGTTTCTGAAGACATTTTTTTTTTGTTAATATTACATGGGGATTTTTCTCCACATAACATTCTTTCATTTGTTTATTCATTAGATAATATAAGTGAACATTTTAATATTTTCCCCTGGTGGTAAAGTGGTTATGTGTTGGGCTGCTAATCCAGAGACCAGCAGTTTGAAACTTCTATCAGCCACTCTGAAGGAGAGAGGTAAAGCTTTCCACTCCTGTAAGAGTTCCAGTCTCAGAACCCCACTGTGGCAGTTTACCCTGGCCTGTAGGGCCTCCGTGTATCAGAATCGACTTGATGGTGGTGACTTTGCATTTATCATAAGACATGTTGGTGCTTTAGTGCAGGAGAAGTTGAATACTGAGTGTATCTACTCACTGGGATGGAGCCCTGGTGGTGATACGCTGGGGTACACAGTGGGCAGTTCACACCCACCCGCCACTGCTAAAGACAGATGAGGCTGCCTGCTCCCATGAAGACTGGTCGCCTCAGAAACCCCCTGGAGTAGTTTAACCCAAACACCATCTGCTGACCTTTGCTTGCCTCCAAAGAGTACCCTAACTCTGGGCTGGGCTCGTTGACCAGTCTAGGCCTACCGTGGTGCACTGCGGTCCGAGAAAGGCTCTCTTAGTCGGCATCAATGAGAAAGCAGTGGAAAGTTGCAGTGGAGCAGGGCCAAGGAAAGGACTTCATGTGCATTACAGAGAAGAAGCAGGCAGTCCGGGATGGGAGGGGCACAGCCTCCTAGAGGAGGTTACCGTTGGTCAGGACGTACAACAGGTGCAGGGTTACTGGGCATGGTGCCAGGGAAAGAGATTCCAGGCAGAGGGGCACAATGTCAAAGACACCGAGATGAGATTTTGTGGTCCAGTATGATTTTGAGACAATGTTGAGTGAAGTTTGGAAAATAAAGCTGGTATCAGAATCTATAGTTCTTGATAAAAGGAGTTGGAGCGAATGTTGTTGTCGGTTTGATGAGGGAAGTAAGATCAAACAGGCTCAGCCACCCTGGGGGAAGTGGCATGGTTTCTGATCCTTCATTGTTGCAAGATACAGAATATAATTGTGAATATATCAGTTTGTATGGCACCTGGAGAATGCATTAACCTGACTGGCCCAAGAGAGGGTCTGCTATGTGCGTGAGGTTCTCTGACTGTTCCCTTGACCCTCCCACACAGATGACTAGGAGGTGTCATGAACTTGACACGTCCACACTGAAGGCCTCCCCTGGCCCAAACCACCTCTGCCCGCTCATGATCTTCCCACTCTAAGTTAACAGAAAGCTCATTTTCTAGTTATTTAGGCCCAAACCTTTGGACTCACACTGACCCCACCTTTGTTTCATACTCTGTATAGTTGGCCAAGCAGGTTTGCCCCACCTTCAAAATGTATCCAGGGTCTCCTACTCAGCTACACCATACCCCAAGCTATCATCATCGCCTCTTAGTGCCCCCGCTGATCTCTGCCTCCACTGTTGTCTTTTACCATCTAGTCTTGGAGCATAGCCAGGGTGATCCTATCCCTTCTCCATTTAGACCCACGCTTGCATCCTTCCTGCTTGGGGCACTCCCTACCACAGGGCCTTTCCCTGGGGTGCGCTCACTATGAATGGTGCCCAATGCTGCATTAGCATACTGCACACTCCTTATGAAGAGGCACTGCAAGGTTAGCTTCCTGGGAACCAATGCACCAGTTCCTGATGTACACAGTGGGGGGTGCATGTGAACCCAGCGGACGGGTTGCCACCCTGCCTTTGTCCAGAATTGATTTGTAGGTTTCAGAGACATTTTGAGAAGTAAGCGAATTTGCAAATACCAATAGTGAAGCTTTCTTGCACTCCCAATAGAATGGCAGGGGACTGGGCAGCGTTTCATTCTATTGTCGGAGATGTGCTGGTTAGAACCAACTTGATAGCACACCTGGATTTCGGAGTGTGTGCAGGGTGCTGCTGGGGGCGGGGGGGGGGAGAGATGGGGAACCTTGCTGGTGCTCTGTGGCTAACTGACATTCTGGAGACCACCCAAAGCACCTTGGAAGAAAGCTGGGAGGTATGCTTCTGACCCGCAGCCATGGGCACCCTGTGGGCACAGTGCTACTCCCACACGCAAGCTTGCCCTGAGGCAGCGCTGACTTGATGACAATGGGCAATGGCCTTAGAATCCATGGTGATTGTGCTCGTGACCTCACTGTCAGTAGCTCGGCTGTGGCCTGGAAGCTGCAGAAAAGCAAGGATTTAGTTGCTTTTGTGCACTGACACAATCACTGGATTTGTAACTTTGGTAGATATTGTGAGTTTTTCTCTCAAACCAACATAGAATAATGATGCTTTTCTTCACAGCCTATTAATCTGTTAGGTCAGAAATAGTAGTTAGTGCAATTCTCAGTAGGTTTTTCTCTTATTGTGAATGTGCTTGAACATCTTTTTAACTTGTTAAGTCATTTCTGTGGAGGAGATGTGCCCCATAGACCCTCAGGTGTTTAGGAAAGCAGTCTGCCATGCCTGTCTTCTGCAGGGTACTTCCTAGTTCAAGCCACTGAACTTTGGGCTAGCTTGCAAGCTTTTCTTGTGCCACCAGAGCCCTGTTTCCAAACCAAATCCACTGGACCATGTTAATTCTAACACATAGCCACCCCGACACATGGCTTCTGAGGTGGTAAGATTTTAGAGGGGCAGACAGCTCAGTCTTTCTCCTGAAGAGTGGCTGGTGGGTTTGTGTCAAGACTGTGCAGTTAGTAACCCATCACTCAACCCACAATGCCACCAGCATGATTCCTTTATCTGTTTAGAAAAACCCCTGGCCTTGGACTTGATTCTAACTTCTGGGGACTCTCCAAAGGGTTTTTGAGGCTGTTGAGCTCTGTGAGAGTGGACAGCCGTGTCATTTTCCCATGGAGAGGATGGTGGGTTTGAACTGCTGTCTTTGCAGTTAGTAGTCCGCCACTTTCCTTACCCAGCAGTGCCCCCAAGTCAGGACCTGCGGGGTTCCAGGGTGTAGAGACTTTACATTTGGCTACTTGTGTGGCACATCTCTGCCTCCGTGTGCACAGGAAGATATCTTAGAGGCAAAAAAGACTGGCCAATCCCATTTAAGACAGTTGCATGCTTTGAGGGATTTTCCCTAAAATCCCCCGTAAGAAGTGAGACTATGAGTCCTTTGTAGGCTACTGCTTGGCAGCCTGGATGCATTGGGAAGAAGGAAACTGGTCTTATGTCCAAGGCTGGCGAGTGGCGAGACAGACTACAGAGCTGTGTAGTTGGGGGCTCCAAGACCAATGGGGACTGATGGCTGTGTTCAGAGATAGAGCGAGGGCTGGAACGTGGAGTGTCAATGAGCAGGGAAGAGTGGAAGGCTAGGACTGCAAAGCTCAGGTCAGTGTAGTGGCTTCCAGTAAATCCCCAAGCCAGACTCTCTGCCGTCGAGCTGATTCCGACTCATGGCAATCCTGGGGGCAGTACAGAGGAGAACTGCCCTGGGGCTCTCCGAGGCTGCACATCTTTATGGGAGTAGAAAGCTTCATCTTCCTCCCATTGAGCAGTGAGTGGTTTTGAACTGCCAACCTGGTAGTTAGCCGCCAGGACTCTTGGCTGCTAGAAAGTGGGGGTCTAACTATTGGACCTTCATATGGCTTTCAGGACAGGGGTGACTTTACCCGGCCCTAGAGAGTCACCATGGATCCAAATCAACTCGATGGGGTGCCACATAGGGTTGACATATTCTGCTGCTAATGGAAAAGTTAGAGGTTTGAGTCCAGCGAAAGGCACCTTGGGGAAAAAAAAAGACTTGACCACCTACTTAGAGAAATCAGACTGGTGAAAACCCCAAGCAGAAATCAGCTTGCTGGCAACTGCTTAAAAAAAAAAAAGAAAAAAGGATTCGGAGAGACAGTGCTTTGTTACTCTTGCTAGGAAGGAATAATAGAGTTGAAACTGGTTCTCAAAATACCCGAACAAGGTTCCTTCCTTTCCACCATTTAAAAAGTACCGAGCAGCCTTGTGTAAATTTGCATATCCTCCGGGCTAGAGGAAGTACTTTAATCTGTACTTCTAATTGTGGAAGAGCAGAGAACATGACCGCCCACACGCACCCCCCCACGTCCTGGTGTTGAAGAGTAGTTGTCTCCCACTCCGGAGCACGGCGCTGCTATCTCCACGCCTGTTGGAGGCCTGCCCACCGGGGTGGGGTGGAAAAAGGCTCCTCAAGAAAAGGCGGGCTCTCACTCTTTGGGGTCCATTTCTCACCTGCCTTTCCATGCACCCATCTTTCTCTTCTTGTTTGTTTGTTTGTAAAACAACATGTTGACAGTGCCTCTCAGAAGGATGTGCTGTCCCTCCTTGCCCTCGTCACTGTCATGGTGCATGTGGGGCTCTACAGGGGCACGTCTGTCCGCTGTTTCTTGGGGACTATTCACTCTGCGTCCTCACCGTGTGGCCGCCCTCCTCTCTGTATTTTCCCAGTGCCGGCGATTCCCCTTCACTGAATGGTTTGCTCTGGCCTGCGGGCTCCGTGAATGCTGCAGAGCATGGGGTTGAGGCCTCATTTGGAGGGATGCTGGTCCCGAGGTTCTCCTGTTTGCTTGAGATTTGGGGTAGCTATTATTAGGATCCATGAGTCCAGTGCCACTCAGGATCCTGTGGGCTATGAGAGAACCACTCGTGCCCGACAAAGGCTCTGTGCTCACAGACCCTCACATCGCTCCCAACACTTTGCTAATTCCCTCTGGGCTCAGAATTCCCTGGAGCGGCCCAACACGGAATGGTGCACTGAAGGGGCTCATGGGGGAAGAAGGAGGAGAACATGGGGCTCCCTCCCCTGGGAGGTGACCTCAGAGGATAAGTAGCATTGACATTGAGCAGGCTTTTTTTTAAAGCAGTTTTTTTTAAGTTTGCAGGAAACTTGTACAGGAAGCACAGCCATTTGTCCCTGTGTGCGCACCTCTTACGAAGTGTTGGCATTGCTGTGGTACATTTGGTACAATTGATGAGCCAACATCGATAGGTTATTGTTAACTGAAGAGCTCCGTATTCAGTAGAATTGTCCTTCCTGTTGTGCAGTCTTAGGGGTTTTGACAAGAGCTCATTGTCTTGTGTCGGTGATGACAAGTGTCACACACCTAAAAATGCCTCATGCTCCACTCCCACCCCCTCCTGGCTCTTTCCCCACCTGAATGATTCTTCTGAAGGATCAGAGGCAATCACTGCTGCTTCCACGGCCTCAGTAGCGTTGCCGTTTCCAGCGCTCAGTGTCTCTGGAATCAGGCTGGTGTCCTCCCCTTGGCATGTGTATCCGTGAGTTGCCTCTGCTCATGTGCTCAACAACTGGTGTCTGACTCGGGATGAGGGCACCACGGTTCATGCACTCCTTCACCTGTTCCAGGACACCTTAGTGCTTCCAGCTTCTAGCGGTACCATGATAAATGAAGCTGCACTCACCGTTTTGGTGTATAGGATGGGATGGATGGGGCCAGCTGTTACCAGGAGACCCCAGTACAGGGTGCAGCGTTGAGAACTTGCACCCAGGGAAAAACGTGTCTCTGAGTCAGAAGGATGTCAGGGAATGTCAGAGGAAGCCAGCCTCAAACTTCTGAAGAGCCTGGAGGCACAGTTGTACGGAGGTTTTATATGCATGTGTGTGTGTGTGTGTGTGTGTGTGTGTGTGTGTGTGTATGAATGATAGTACAGTCAGAGAATAGGAAAGATAGAGAGAGACTAAAATAAAGGAGTCAGACACATTTTATGGTCACGTGCTCACCTCAAGCCCTCCTGGTGGTTCACGTGGAAGTGGGAGAGAAGAGAGGGAGTCTGTACTAACTTGGAATATTTATAGGTAGCCGTAAGATATGTATATTCAGGAGTTACATACGTCACAAGGTGGGTAGTAATCATAGTAAAGTCCCTGAACTTACAGGTGAGAAAACTTAATACTTGCATTGGGAGAGGCACGAGAGGGGCTGGGTGACACAGGCAGGAGGAGGCCACAATAGGATGTCTGCTTCTGTAGCAAGACAGAATCAACCAGGTACTCACTTGAAGGTAGCATAGCTGTTAGGGAGACTGTGGGAATGATATTTAATGCAGGATCATGTAACTTGGACTTTCCTACCGTGGAATACGAGCTTTCCAGATTCCCTCTGTGCTCACTCAGGGAACAGAGTCCTCATCGTGTTTCCCCGAGGAGACATTTTCCCCAAGGAGGAAGCATTCACGCAGGTATCTCTTGGAGATGGAAATGCTCTTGTACGGTAACACGGTATTGCACAAGTCCTGTGGCTTCCAAAACGTGAAATCCCAATCCACTGCTGTTGAGTCCATTCTGATGCCAGGCGCCCCTGTAGGGCAGCTCCCTCCCCAGCCACCGCCGCCCCCCCCCCCCCCCCCCCCCCCCCCCCCCAACACACACACCGGTGGGTTTCCGAGTCTCTTAACTCTTCACAGGAGTAGAAAACCTCATCTTCCCCCCAAGGAGTAGCTCCTGATTTCAAACTGCTGACCTTGTTTGTGGTCCACTGCTGGACGTGTAAGTGCTCGCTGTGCCCCCAGGGCTCCTCAGCAGGGGACAAAGGATCAGCGCCCCTGGGAAAGGTTCAGCTCAGAGCTGCCTGGTGTGGTTTCCCACAGGTCTGTTCCATCTTGAGAGCACAGTGTCCTGGGGAAACACTTGTCTTCACGTTCCTGAGGTCCGTAGTTTGAGCCGGAAACCTGCTCCAGCCTGAAGCATCACCTCCCTAAAGGAAGCTTGAGTACTCTGAAACCACCCCGCACCTTGGGTTTCTCTTGTGTTTGTTCTTCTCAACCACCGCCAGGGTTTGATGGCCGCTAAACCCAGGGTACTTGGAACAACCCCCGTGACACACAGAGGACACTTTACCAGCAGCCATTTCTTTCCCTCTGCACCAACTGAGTGGGCCCTGGTGGCAGACTGGGCTCTGCTTGGGCTTCTAACTGCCAGGCCAGCAGTTCAACATCACCTGCTGCCCCACTGAAGGCCTGAGGCTTTGTGTTCCTGTAAAGATTTACAGCCTCAGGAACCCCGAAGGGCAGTTCCACTTTGTCCTTAAGATTGCTATGAATTTTTCTAGGAGTGAGTAGTGTTTGATTTCTCCTAGGCTACTGTGAGAAAAAAACCTGAAGCTATCTGCTCAGGTAAAGATTCACCGCTTCAGAAACCCTATGTAGGGTCTCTATATGTCATCATCACTTGAGTGGCCATGAGTTTGGTTGGCTGTTGGTATACTAAACCAGAGCAGCCCCAGTGGTGCCGTAGGTTAGGTGTTCAACTGCTCACCCAAGGTTGATGGTTCAAACCCACCACTGGAGAAAGTTGACATGTCTGCTCCCATGACCGTTTAGAGTCTTCTAACCCTTACACCGGGTCACTATGATAGCGTACCTACTCTGTGGCAGTGCGGGTGGTTTGGGTTATGTCTTAAGCGCCCAGACTTACTTGGCCTCCTGCCTCCTTTTCAGGGGGAAAAATAACGACTCAGTGCTCCCCTGACAATTAAGAACTTCTGTACTCTAGCCCACAGCCCAGGATGAAGTGTAGGTATCTGCTTTTGCAGCCCTCTGGATTGTTCAGCAGCTCTCACTTCGGGGAACAGCCGCTTGGGGGAACACTGGTTTATACCAAGCTCTGGAGGCCTACAAGAGACATGCCCAGCCATAGTCTCAGTTGTCGGCCCTGCCCTACATTTGATGGAGTGTCTGCCTGACAAAACTGGCATGCCTCAAATTATTAAATGCACAGCGGATAACAACCCCTTTTGATTTTCTTTCAGGGGAATTGATCCCTATGACAAGCCAAACACCATCTACATCGAAAGGCATGAACCTTCTGGTTACTCCACAGTTTTCCGAAGTACAGACTTCTTTCAGTCCCGGGAAAACCAGGAAGTGATCCTGGAGGAAGTGAAGGACTTCCAGCTTCGGGACAAGTACATGTTTGCTACAAAGGTCGTGGTAAGTTGAACCAGCCAAGGAATACACTGCCTTTGATGGTCTTTTTGCGGTTTGGCCTTCTGTGATCAAACGTGTGAGTCTCTGCAGACAGAATTTGATTGACAGACCTAGGGGAGCGCCGGTTGTTGTTCTCCTTTTAATCCCGTTGCCCAAATGGTTCGCTGGACATTTGTGAATATTCTTGAAGGACTTGGAAGGTTCCTTGAGGCTGCGGGAGTGGAGACCCCTAGGTCAACCTCTCAGAGTGATTCGAGGCATTTGGATTTGGTTGTCCCTGAAAGCCAGGAATATTTGACAAGCACATCCTTTCTTTAAAATCCTTATTAGAGGAGCATAGAAAGTCAAGGGGAGATTAGGTTGTTGCCTCCTACCCCTTTTAATTCCATCGCCCAGTTTCTTTTAAATGTAGCCCGATTTCTTTGAGATTTGGGGGCACACGTTAATTTCCAAGGCTAATAAGATGCGTCGTCATTGGCTAGTGCGAGTTAATGTTCTCAGAAAAGCAGTAGTGACGCTTCCAGCTGTCAGTAAGTAGCTTAGTGCTCAGCTTTGGGGAACAGCTCACCCTTGGTTTGATGACTTGGAGCCAGATGCTGAAGGGGAGGGCTCGCTCATTTAGAACTGGTGCTGATTACGTCGCACGCAGGGCTCGCCCGATCTCTGTTGTCTGAAGGATTAAAAACTGCCTGTGTTGGAGCAGGCTAGGAGCCCTGGGGGCCGAGCAGCAACGAGTTGGACTGTTAACCACAACATCAGCAGTTCAAAACCAGCTGCTCCGTGGGAGAAAGATGGGGCTTTCTGCTTCCTTAAAGCGTTACCCCAGGGAAACAAACACGGGTAGTTCTACTCAGTCCTACAGGGTCACCCGCCATCAGTTGGCATGGACTCAACGGCAGTGAGGGAGGAGCAGATCGACTACCATTCTTTGGGGGAGGGGAGCAGAGGGCATGATGGACTTGCTTTCTTCCCCGATGTGGATTTGTAAAGGTGCCTGGCAACGGAGAGGCTGCTCTGCTTTCTGCCCCTGTTAACCTCAGGGGTCGACGTCAGATGTGATGTGTTCCTCTGGGTTCTTGTTTATATGACCAGCAGCAGACCAGACAGAAGCAGGCCAGCCCTTTTTGGCTGAATTCTAGGGCAGAGAGATGACCTCTCCCACCAGGGAGAACAAGGAGTAAATTTTAAAGGGAAAGCGAGGTGGAGTTGGCTGAAGGCCAGCAGCCTCCCATTGTATACTTGGTAAGAAGCTTTTAAAATCACAGCCTTGGGTCACCTCTCACATCCTTTGCCCTGCTGGCCTCCATAGGTGCTGGATTTTTCCCACCTGCCTTCTCTCTCTCACTAACACTGGTGAGCGAGCTCTCTCTCTGTTGTTCCTCCCCCTCTGACATGCATTCTCAATGAGGTTCCTGCCCAATCGTGCACGGGACTGTTCTCAGCTTGATATATGTAGTTCTGCAAAGCACAGACTGCTGAAGGAAGGCAATTTTCCATCAAGCTAAGTTGCTTGGTTTTAAGAAGACTTCAGGGATAGTCTTGGCTTATGGTTTAGAGATCATAGTCTAGGTTCTCAAACCTAGCTGATCATCAGAATCGCCTGGAATGTGGTGACACTGCACATCCTTGGGCTCTATTTGCAACCTAAGGAGTCAGGATCTCATTAGGGGGAGGAGCCCGGGGATCTATCAGGGCACCAGACCTCCAGGTGAGGCCGCTGATGAGCCAAGCTTGGAAACCTAGGGATGGTAGGGTGGTTCCCATTACTACTAATCAATCAATTGTGTTACTAAAAGAAAATTTCTAAAAATAACGATTCATGAGAAACACGGCTGCATGATATCTCTTTTCATAGCCACCAACATCAAACCTGGTACCTCAACCAATGCTTGATACAGGGCATTTGTGCCCTTCTCATTTAAAAAGTATATGCTGCCCCCTCAGGGTGACAAACAACAGGAACATGGGTAAAGGTAGACAGCAGACTGTGTAAGAGATGAAAATAATAGTAATTTATAATTTATCAAGGGTTCATGAGGGTGGGAGGGTGGGGAAGGAGCTGATATCAAGGGCTCAAGTAGTAGGAAAATGTTTTGAAAAGGATGATGGCAACATGGACAAATGTGCTCGATGCAAGGGATGTATGGATTGTTATAAAATTAATAAAGTAATTTATTAAAAAAAATCTAGGTTGCTGGAAGATTTTTAGTGACTGTATAACATCGAGTCGACTCTTTACAGAGTCGGCTTATCTATTTATATGTTGGTGTGGCATAGTAATTGGGTGGCGGTCCCTCCCCGTTAGCACACAGCTGGGCCGCCAGCATCGCAGGCCCGTCCACAGTAGAGGCCGTCATGGTCGGGGACTAGCTCCGCTGCCACTGGAAGTGCATCCAGCGTGGTGGTTGGGGAGACTTGATGCAGAGTCATTTCAGGGCACCTGTGACAGACATCTTTACCCCTGACTGGTTATTTCATGGGACTCGTGGGGGACCTAAGAATCCGTAGATTTGAGAATGTCTGGCCTAGATACAGATTGTTGTTCGACGCTATGGAATTGGCTGTGGCTCATAGCCGCCCACCCACAACAGCGTGAATCCCTTACAGGACCTGTGCGCTGTGACATGGGCCCAGGAAAGCAGCCACTGTGCGGTCAGTCCCGCTCACCGCAGATCTTTCTGGGGCAGTTCACTAAATAGTCAGTTCTCTGGTTAAAGGGGGACTGTGAAAATCTGCATGGGTGAGAGAGGAAGCCCTCTGGGCTCTTTGCTGCCCTTCACTGTTGGGGACTTGTCAGTCATAAGGATCAACAAAGCTAGTCCTGGTGGGTTAGCCCTCCCGGGGAGAGTTTTCAGCTTTCCAACTATAACTTTTTCGCTGGGCTCTACTGAGATTTGGTAAGTCTCAGATGACTTGAATGTTGGTGAATTCAGAACAAATTAGGAAAGTCAAGAAACAAAATTTTGTTGGTGTGTGTGGTGGGGGCGGGGGCGCGAAGGGAGGAGGGTGTTGGAGATTCAACTAAGAGGCTGCCGCCACCACTGCTTTTTGGAGCTCTTTCTGGTGCTTGGGGGAAAAGTTTACTCAGCACATTGGTTTGAACACTCGATAGACCTGTTGCTTCATGATGTCAGTTCAAACCCCTCCGTGTAGCAGTGCTCGCAACAGTTCCCTCCGGGGTCCTGCATTTCCATCCCTCCCTCTCTCATACCGCTCCTGAGCAGCAATGGCTGCCCTCCTCGTGTCTTGCATGTGTGATTGTTCCAAGGAGCTCATTTCTCCCGGGCCTCATGGTTCACCCTGTGACCATCCCTGCCTGATGCCGTGAGGGGATGGGTTCAGCTTCAGGCTGGAAGAATGTAGAAGGGCCATAGTCTTGGAGTTCTGTCAGACTGGAAAGCCTGGCCTTTTGGGTAATTATTTTGAGTCTTGCTCTACATTTTTTGTCATGGTAATTGGGTACCATCTAGTTCTTCCGGTTTCAGGGTAGTAGAGGCTGTGGCTCTCATGGTCCTTTGGACTAATTAATTCCTTAGGTCTTTGACCTCTTGTGTAAAAGGCCTGTAGGGATTGATCAAGGGCAATGTAATCAAGAGGAATTACTAGAAGCCCAAATGAAGACTAAGCATGATAGTGGGACAAGAGGAAAACAAGAGAAAATAGAGAAAAGAACTAGGAGACAAAGGGCATTTATAGAGCTCTAAATACAGGCATGTACATATGTAAGCATATTTATATATGATGATGGGGAAATAGATCTATGTGTATATATTTATAGGGTTAGTATTAAGGTATCAGATGGACATTGGGCCTTCACTCAAGTACTCCCACAATGCAAGAACATGTTGTTCTATTAAATTGGCATTCCATGATGCTCACCTTCCCGACAAGATTGCTGAATCCAAATGGATACATAAACAAGTGTGGTGAAGAAAGCTGATGGTGCCCAGCTGTCAAAAGATACAGCATCTGGGGTCTGAAAGACTGGAAGGTAAATAAGCGACCATCTAGCTCAGAGACAACAAAGCCCACGTGGAAGAAGCACAGCAGCCTGTGTGATCACAAGGTGTCAAAGGGATCAGGTATCAGATATCAAAGAACAAAAAAAAATTACATCATTGTGAATGAGGGGAAGTACACAGTAGAGACCCAAAGCCCATCTGTAGGCAATTGGATGGCCCCTTACTGAAGAGTAGTGGGAAGGAGACGAGCCAGTAAGGGTACAGTGTATCGATGATGAAATATACAGTTTTCCTCTAGTTCTTAACTGCTTCCACCCCCCCACACTGTCATCCCAATTCTACCTTACAAATCCAGCTAACCCAGAGAATGTGCACTGGTACAGATAGGAACTGGAAACATAGGAAATCCAGGACAGATGAACCCCTCAGAGTCAGTGGTGAGTGGAGATACCAAGAGGGTGGAGGGAGGGTGGGGTAAAAAGGGGGAACCAATTACAAGGATCTACATATAACCCCCTCCCTGGGGAGTGAGCAACAGAAAAGTGGGTGAAGGGATATGTGGAACAGTGTAAGACATGACAAAATAATAATTTATGAATTATCAAGGGTCCATGAGGGAGAGGACAAAATGAGGAGCTGATACCAAGGGCTCAAGTAGAAAGAAAATGTTTTGAGAACGATGAAGGCAATGAATGTACAAATGTGCCTTACACAATGGATGGATGTATGGATTTTAATAAGAGTTGTGTTAGCCACAAATAAAATAATTAACAAAAAAAAGTCTTTGACCTCCTTCATTTGAAACTGCTCTGAAAGAGGCAAGACCAATAGCCATATCCCATAGGGCCACTTGTAAGTTTTTAAGACTCCTGTCACTACACACCAAAGTAGAATGTAGGACTTTTATTTTAGTAGACTATTATACCGATTGACCTTGATGCCGAGACTAGAGTTCAAACCCTCAAACCAAGGAACTCCGCCCTTCAAGGTACTCAGTTATCATTAAGAAATTTGCATAACATTTCCCACTGCATGGTCTATATTTTGGATATATAAGGGTAAGTAAAACAATAATTGCTATAAGCCATAGAAAACTTTGTTGGACAGAAATATCAAAATCTGGAACTATTGTTTCTTGACATATTCTCCATCTTGGTCTGTAGACTTTTAAAGCTGGTGTCTTTGTATATAACCTTTCCTTAAAGAAGTATGTCCATTTGGGAGCAAGACTCAGTCTGACGGGCAAGATAGGGCTATGTGGTGAACAAGGTAAAGTTTTCCAGTGATGTTCTTCGCGGACAGTCCTTACTACTCCCAGAGAATGAGCAGGTGCGTTGTGTAGTGGAAAACGAATCCTTAGAATTACTGTGCTGGTCTATTTCTTACCTGTGCAACTTTCCATGTTCATAATTGTTCTTCCTAATAAGTTCCTGTGATCGTGATTGAACTGTGTCCTCCATAAAAGGCAATGGAGATTAACTCTTTGGAATCCGCAAGACAGTTGCTGTAACTTTCTGTCCTGACTTCACTGCCTTGAATTTAAATGGCCAAGCAGATTCCCTTTAAACCCTCTGTTGTGTATTGGATCTTTTTTTTGGTGGTGGGGGGAGAGGCCCAGATTTGGTGGGAGTGGGAGACCCAGCCTTGCTCCTGGAAAGCTACTGCTGGATTTGAACTGCCAACCCGGTGTGCCGCAGTTCTGCCACTGCAGGACTCAGCCCCCCCCCCCTTTTTTTTAAAGGCTGTATAGTTCACAAACTTTGTTGGGAGAAAGATGAAATTATCTTGACTCTTAAAGATTTACATATTTGGAAATCCTATGGAATTGAGGGCAGTGGGTGGGTTTTAATGAGACACAGCCAAGTGTACCTGCTGAGAGCATGTATTTACATGCATTTGCTAATCGCAGAGACATGTTTAAACATGTTTGGAATCAACCGGTGTTGGTATAAACTGGAACCTAGTAGAAGTTCTTTGTGACCTACCCTATTTTGGAATGATTCTCAGGAATGAAGAGATGTGTCCCAAAGGTTGTGGTATGTTATCATTCTTGCTTAGCTCAGGAATAATTACATTTCATTTTTATTTCTTTTATTAGTTTTTTAGTAAGGTGTTGCTAGTTTCCATGCCTTTGACATCCCCCCTACTTTTCTGTTTTTGCCTTTTAATTTTATAGCATTGGGATCAAGAAGATGCTTTGCATTGTTTCTATGCTGTTAAATTGTTAATGTCTGCTTTGTTGTCTTATATGTGTTCAATTTGTGGTTACTTTGCTACCTATAAGTCTTTGGATTCCTTTTCTGATAGGTCTGTTACCATTTCTTCCTCTTGGGTTTCTTGGCTCTGCATTCTGACCATTTGTTTAATCATATTGCCCTGATTCTTTGTTTGCTATGTGTGTTGGTGAGGGTGGCCTAGAGAAACGTATCTCGGGTGATGCTCATATGTGTGTAAGAAAGAGTAATTGTATATCAAGAAAATGTCCCAGCCCAGTCTAGATCAAGTCCATAAGTCTGATAGTAGCCCATATGTCTCTGACACCAGTCCACAAATTCTTTAGACTCATGCAGCCATGCAATGTTGTTGAATGCAAGAAGATAACAGGCCAGTCAGTGGAAAGTCAAGTGGATCCAGTGGTGGTGGAAGCATCTCAATGCTGACATGAGTCTCCAGGTGTCTCTTGCAGCTCTAGTGCTGTTTGCATCAGGGCCCTCCATGTGCCTTCTCAGCAGGAACACACGCAGAGAGTGGGGCCTGGCCTTCCGTGAGTTACTTATCTCTATCTTGCCTCCAAATAAGGTCACCAGGCTGCGACCCGATGGACAGACTAGCCTCCACCCCTTTGCAAAGTGACAGGTGACTATGTGACTGCCACAGTTTGGATGCTCTGTGTTCTTGGAGACATTTTGGCAGTGACCTCATGCAGAAGACAATGCATTGCTGCCAGTTGCTGTACCATCACATGCAAAACACCTAACTCACTGCCTTTGAGGCACTTCTGACACCTGATAACCCTATATGATAGAGTAGGACTGTCCTGTGGGGTTTGACTCTCTTAACTTTCTACAGGAGTAGACAGCCTCATCTTTTTCTGTGGAGTAGCTGGTGGTTTTGAACTGCTGACTTTGAGGCTAGCCGTCCAATCAATGTGTAATCACTATGCCACCAGGGCTCCACCATCCCCATGAGTCTTTCCAAATGGGACCATTGAGATTCAGTTTTCATCAACTGGTGTTTGGAAGTCACTTGCCAGGCCCTCTCAGTTCATCTCAGCCTGGAAGATGCACCGAAGTCTGTTCAGCACATATCGACACACAAGGCTGCACTAACAGGTGGGTGCCTCTGCTTGAGGTGCATTGGCTGGAAATCTCACTCAAGTCTCCTGCGTGGAAGGTGAAAAATTGACCGTGTTTGTTGCTGGGCGCTGCCGAGTTGAATCTGATTGACAGTGACCTCATAGGACAGACTAGAACTGCCCTCACAATGTCCTAGTCCGTGTGTATGAGAGCAGGTGGCCACGTCCTTCCTTGCCCAGTGGCAGGTGTGGGTTCGAATCACAGACTTGCGGCTAGCAGGCCTGCACTTAGGGATTGTCTTGTCAAGGTATTGTGCTGGCTGCGCTCAGCCACCCGTTAGCTTCAGATCCGTTCTGATTCCTAGTGACCCTGTAGGACAGAGTAGACCGCCCTTTTGGGTTTCGGAGCCTGTACATCTTAAAGAAACGGACTGCCTCACCTTTCTCCCGTGGAGTGTCTGCTGCATTTGAACTGCTTTCTTTTTTTTGTTTGTTTGTTTGTTTTTTTTTTTTGGGGCATCACTGCTCTCTGGTGGTGGGAGTAGGAGGCCCAGCCCCACTGCTGGAATTGAACCTCCGTCCCACTGGGCCGCAGTCCCGTGCACAACCACTACGCCCCCGGGGCTCAGCCCTGAACTGCTTTCTTGATGGTTAGCAGCCCATCATGCAGTGGTTCTCAACCTTTCGAATGCCGAGACCCTTAAATAGAGTTCCTCATAAAATTATTTTTGTTGCTACTTCATAATTGATTTTGCTGCTGTTATGAATCCTAATGTAAATATCTGATATGCAGGATGTATTTTCTTTTTTTTTTTTTTATATATAGATATTTGTGGTTTTTTTGGGGGCATCACTGCCTTCTGGTGGTTGTAGAAACTACCCCAGCCTTGCTGCTGCTGGATTTGAACCGCCAAACCAGTGAGCTGCAGTCCCACACTCAACCACTACGCCACTGGGCCTCAGCCGCAGGATGTATTTTCATTGTTACAAATTGAACATAATAAACATAATTAAAGCATAGTGATTAATCACAAAACAATATATAATTCTATATTTTGAAAATATGTATGTGTTTTCCGATGGTCTTAGGCAACCCCTGTGAAAGGGTCATTCGACCCCCTAAGGGGTGGGGACCCACTGGTTGAGAACCGCTACCATAATGTAGCCCACTAAGTTTCCGGGACTACTCCTTGGATTGTTTATACCAAACCCCACACTCCAAGACCACAGCCATCCAGTTAGTTCTCATTCAGAGCTTCCCTATCTAGGGTTTGTGAGATTGCGATCTTTGCAGGGGGCCACAGCCTCATCTTTCTCCCTTAGAGTCGTGGGTGGATTTGAGTCATTGACCTCAGGGTTAGCAGCTCACTACCTAACCCACGATGCCACCAGGCTCCCTTATATTGGCTGTCAACTGTATTAAATCATGTACCCTATTCGTGCTGGGTGCTATATTTGAAACTTTACGGCCAGTTCAAATATCTTGACTGCTGCTGCTCTTCTAAGTGAAAGCCCATTTTTAAGTTCACTATTCTAACTAAGCACTAATTTCATTATTTCTCTTTTTAAACTTCTTATTCTGATTTGAGTGCACTTTAAAGAGCAAATTGGTGTTTCACTCCACAGCTTATGCACAGTTTGATGATTTTGTTATTGAAAATGGATTTCTCATGTTCATTATTCTAGTCAGGGGCCTTGATATTTGATCAGAGAGCAGCAGAAAAGTAAACTGCCGCAACGTTCAGAGTTTTCTGATGAATTGATCACACTGGAGTAGCAGACTCAAACTCAAACTGACAGCTTTTATTATAAAGCTATTTGAATAGTTGTAAAATATAGCTAGCCTAATAAGCACCTAATGCTTATAGTGCTGACGTTTAACAATAAACTCCAGATAAATTGAAATATTAAAAATAAGACTATATTCCAGATACATAGAAATCCCACCACGTTTCAGCTTTGCCGTGCCATCCAACTTCTGAACTTATTTGTATTCACTCTCTCTGAAAAAAAAAGAAGGAAGCACGCAAGGTCTGAGTGGAGAAAGTCGGGATATTGATTCCACCCTCACAATGGTTGGGATAAGCCTTGTTTTCGGCCTGGAGACAAAGATGCGGCATGAACACTGAGGTGTTCCCACTTTCTGTAACGGTGCAGATATGCTGCAATAAGCTAATGAATAATAGAAGTTCTACCAACTCCAATATAGAAATTTTAATTTTCCAGCCACAAGGTCCTCTCAGATTAGTTGAGGGCCCTTTTGTGTTACTGGAGAGCACCTTTAATAAACTCACTTTTTCTGTTCAAGAAAAAAAAAGTATAAGGACAATAAAAATTAACCTAATATTAATTTTTTGGATGGATATAGAAGGTATAATTTTACATACCATAACATTTGATCTTTTAAGATACTCAGCCCACTGATTTTTAGTACATTCCCAGAGCTGTGCAGTCATCAGGAGAGCCTAATTTGATCATGTTTCCATCCCTTTGTGAATCACTTCTTCATCCCACTTCTCTGTCAGAAATATACTTTCTATTTTTATGAGTTGTCTAGTCTAGATATTTTATCCAAATAGAACTGCATAACACGTGACCTTTTATAGTGGGTTTCTTTCATGTAGCATAAAGCTTGAAGATCCATTCATGTTACATTGTTGTAGCATATAGCTTTGCCTCATTTATTTGTATAACTAGATAATATTCCATTGCATGGCTAGTCCTTACTTTACTTGTCCCTCCATTAGTTGCTTCCCTTTCGCTGTTAGAATAATGACGCTGCAAACTTCAGAGGCAGGTTTCCGTGCGGACTTCTTTCATCTCTACACTTCTCTTGAGTGCCTATGCAGGAGTGGCAATGCAGGATCATATACCAGACTTGTACATGGATCGAGTGGCAGCTTTATATATGGAACAAGAAGTGGTTTAAAATCCAGAAAGGTGTGCAACAGGGTTGTATCCTCTCTTCACACTTACTCTAACTAAATACTGAACAAAGTATTGGAGAGGTGAGCTGTATGAAGAAGAATGTGGCATCGGGGTTGGAGGAAGAGTTATCAACGATCTTGGCTATGCAGATGACACAACCTTGACCTTGCTTGCTGAAAGTGAGGAGGACTCGAAGCACTTGCTGATGAAAATCAAGGATTGCAACCTTTAGTATGGATTGAAACTCAATGTAAAGAAGACCAAAATCCTTACAATTGGACCAATAGGTAACAGATGACAAACGAAGAAAAGATTGAAATTGTCTAGGATTTTTGTCTTGCTTGGATCTACAATTAGTACTACTCGTGGAAGCAGTAGTTAAAAGATCAAATGATGAACTTCATTATATATATCTGATGGGCGAGACCTGTTTAATGATTGAAAGGCAGGGATGTTGTTTTGAGGGCTCAGGCGTGCCTGACCCAAGTGATGGTATTTTCAGCTGTGTCACAGGCATGCAAAAGTTAGAAGAAGAAAACGGAAGAGGAATTGATGTATTTGAATTGTGGTGCTGGAGAAGAATTTTGAAAGTACCATGGTCTGCTAGGGGCACACACAAATATTTCTAGGATGAAGTAAGACCAGAGAGCTTCTGGGAGGCAAGGAGGGCAAGATTAGTGTTACTTGCTTTGGACATATTGTTGGGAGAGACCAGTTGCCGGAGAAGGACATTGTGTTTGATTAAATGGAGGGGCAGTGAAAGAGAGGAAGTCCTTCAAGGAGAGATGGACGCAGTGGCTGTAACAGTGGGCTCAGGCCTGGGAACACTTGTGAGGCGGGTGCAGGCCTGGGCGGTGTTGGCTTCAGTTGTGCACGCTGAGACAGGACCTCAAACTGACTGGGTGACACCCAGCAGCAGCATAGGACCTCATTTTGCGTTCGAGTTTCTGAGAAGCTGCTGTTTTCCACTTTTTATTCTAACCTAAAACCATTAGGGTTTTTCATGGCATTTGTTATGATTTATATTTTTGATTATAACCATCTTAATGGTGTGAAGAGGTATGTAATTGTTGCTTGTTTTGCATTTCCTTGATGACTAATGATGTTAAGCATCTTTTCATTTGCTTATTTACCTTTGTGTATCTTTTTTGGAAAAATGCATATTTAAATTCTCTGTCTGCCTTTTAATTGGGTTGTCTTAAAAATTTTTTTTCATGAAATATTTTTATTGGGGACTCGTACATCTCTTATCACAGTGTGTCAAGCGCATTTGCACATATGCTGCCATCATCATTCTCAAAGCATTCTCTTCCCACTTGAGTCCTGAATACCGGCTTCCCATTTCTTCCCCTTCCTCCTCCACTCATCCTCCCTCACGAACCCTTGATAAGTTATAGATTATTATTTTCACATCTTACATTGTCCTCCGTTGTCCCTCACCCACTTTTCTGTTGTTTGTGCCCCAGGGAGGGGGTTCAGGGTTGATCCTTGTGATCGCTTCCCCTTTTGTCCCCCCACTTTCCCCTAATCCTCCTGGTATCGCTACTCTCCTTCTTGGCCCTGAGGGGTTTATCTATCCTGGATTTCCTGTGCTGTCAGCTCTGATTGTTTGTCTTTTTGTGGTTGAGTTGTAGTTCTTTATATATTTTGGATATTAAATCCACATCAGATTTTTGGTTATCAAATATTTTCTCTCATTCTGTAGTTGTCTTTTCACATTCCTGAAAATATTCTTTGATGGCACATAAAACAATGTTTTTGATGACGTTCAGTTGATATGTTTTTGTCTTTTGTTGCTTGTGGTGTCATAACTCTAATGGGTTTTCAAGCCTTAGCCCGCAGGCCACATACGGCCCCGCTGAGGACATTTATCCAGTCTGCCGGGTATTTTTGCCGCCACTGCCTGTCCTGCTTAGCAGCCGACTCATCCAAGGCCTCCAGTGAATTTGTTCATAGGTTTTTTTTTTTTTTTTTTTTTTTTTTTGGGGCATCACTATCCTCTGGTGGTGCGAGTAGGAGGCCCAGCCTTTGCTCCTGTGGAGCTGCTGCTGGAATTGAACCTCCATCCCGGTGGGCCACAGTCCCACGCACAACCACTACGCCACTGGGGCTCAGGCCCTTTTTGTTGTTTTTTTAACTGTAGTGCACCCCTCCACCTGTCTGAGAGACAGTGAACTGGCCTCTTGTTTAAAAAGTTGGCGGACCCCTGCTTACAGTCTTCAAGGTTTATCTCTGTTTTTTTTTTTTATCATAGTTTTAAGACTTTGCTCTTATTTAGGTCATCGATTCATTTCATAGATGTGAAGTAGACACCCAACTTCACTTGTTGCATGTGGGTAATTAAAGGCCCCAGCAGTATTTGTTGAAAAGACTGCCGTTTTTCCCTGAAGTTGTCATGGTACCCTTGTTGAATAGTTAGTCACTCTTTATGTATAAATGCTTCTTTTTGGACCCGTATTTCTGTATTGTTGGGTCCATATGTCAATCTTTATGCAGCATCACACTATTTTTATTACTGTAGATAAATAGTAGGCTTTGAAATTGGGAAGTGTGAGTCCCCATCATTCTACTTCAAAAACCTTTGGCTGTCTTGAGTTCCTTGTGTTCCTCAATATGCTTTGGTGTCACTTAGCAGTTTTTGAAAATGAAGGAGCAGAATCTGTGCTGGATCTAGCCCACGGGAGGAACACTGTTACCGTCACTGCAGTGAAGAAGGAAGGGCAACATAGAATCAACACATTGAATTGTGGGATTGGCCAAGTGTATCGACTCTCCTGTGGGCTGTCAGTTGTTGACCACTTCGGCTATACCGTCAGATTAATCACTGCAAAAGGACAACACGCATGGTAAAATTGGGGGTCATTGAACTTAAAGAAAATCTTCCTTGGGATGTAGTGATGCAGGGGACTCAAGAACACCAATAATTGTGAAGACAGCACAGGGGCAGGCGTGTTCCCTTCTATTTTACTTAAGGTCGCCATGAGTCGGCTAAGAGGCAACTAACAACTGCAATAATAAAGTCGTCTTAAAATATTATCAAGGTTTCTATTCTATGAACATGGAATGTATATTTATTTTTAAGGCATTTTCAGTTTCATTCAAGCATGTTTTTTGGTTTTCTGTGTGCAAGTCTTCCACTTGTTTGTTAAGTTTATTCCAAAGTATTCTTATTTATGCTATAATGCGTGAAATTGTTTTTAAAATTTCAATTTCATATTGGTCATTATTAATGTAGAAATGCACTGACTTATATTTTTATTTTCTTTATACTGATACCTTGAATTCCTTTGTTCTAATATTTTTGTGTGTGCATGCATTCCTTGGAGGTTTCTCTGTATCATTCACGTCATCTGTAAATAGAGACAGTTATCCTTTTTTCATATTATTCATTGTTTTCTTTAATTGACATGGTTTACATATACCATATAGTATTAAATAGCAAGGCTTTCTTATGTCATTCTTTATCTTAGGAGAAAAGGGCTAAGCCTTTTTACTATTATGTATGATGTTGCCTGTGAGATTTTTGTAGATGATTCTTTTCAATTTGAAATATTTCCTTCTATTTATAGTTTGTTGAATTTTTTTTCATGGAATGGGTGTTAGATTTGTCAGATGTGTTTTCAGTATCAAGTGATAGGATATATATCTATGTGTGTGTGTGTGTGTGTATATATATATTCCCTATTTTCTAACGCATTGTATTCTACTGATTGGTTTTCATATGTTAAGCCAACCTTGCATTCCTGGGACTAACCTCACTTGGTCCTGCTGTTTAATTTCATTTTTATGTGGCTAGATTTGGTTGGCACTATTTGTTGGGGAATTTCGCATCTGTTTCCACTTGGGCTATGGTTGTGCATTCTTCTGTGATGCACATGGTCCACAGTTTTAAACCACTAGCACCGACACAGGATTGAAAGGCGAGACGTTCTACTCCTGTAAAGAGTTACCATCTTGGAAACTCACAGGGGGTCACTGTGAGTCAGAACTGACTCAGTTACAGTGAGTGAGTGAGTGAGAGAGATGATTCTGTGATCTTCTCTGATTGTGAGGCTGTGGTTTTCAGGCGAAAGAAAGGCAGTGATTCTAGGTATATTACAAAGCAGCTGTTTTTACAGAGATTTAACCATGTTCTTGAATAATCACTTCACAGATGGTTGCAAGTCTTGGTTTAATTTTTAGAATCTTGAAAAAGCTGATTTTGAGAATTTATGCTGGCATTTTTTTATACCTGAGCAGGTTTTCAAAATTCCTTCCTTCCTTGGCCATTTTGGAAGTGCTTTCTAGTTAGTATTGAATGTTGAAAGCTATCTGTGATAGAAAATTTAAAAGTATGCACAAGACAAGTTAGTATTATGATCGTCCCATGTACTCTTCTCCAGCTTTGATATTCAGCTCTTTTCCATACTGTCTTCCCACCTCCCCAGTGTTTTAAGGCAAATTACAGATGACATGTCATTTTATCTACACATATTTCAGCATAGCTGTCATTCATGTGGACCAGGATTTTTTTTTTTTTTTTCTGAGAATGGCAGTACTTTGGCTCAGGTGCTTCTATACTTACGTCCCATGGTGCCAGGTGCCTTGAGATGCCGCAGTCCTCCCAGCAAGGTGACCTCGCTGAAGTCCGGGGAGGTCTGGCTAGAGGAGCTCCCTGCCTGTCCTTGCGGCTTGCTGAGGAAGGAAGTGCCATTGACTCGGTTCCATCCTGCGCCTTCCTCCTGGAATGCTCATTTCTTTTGGCTCCTGATCCAATCTCAGACAAGAATGTTAATGATCACCCTGCTCTCAGGATTAATTAGATACTTATAATAGTTGATTTTCCACCACCCAAAGTGAAAGTATAAACTTAAGAAAAAGCTTGCTGTAAACTCTCAGAGTCGACAATATTGGCAAAAATTTAAAGTATTTTAAATATTTCCCAGCTATTGGTGGTGGGTGTGTCAACAAGTTAAATTTTCAAGGGTGTAATTTAACAATATATATTAAAAGTAATATTTTGATAGGGAATTTATCCTTTTTTGTTGTTGTTTCTGAGAATACAAAAAGCAGACCATGCACAAACAAATATCTTTTTTTCCTGCCAAACATAAATATCTTAGTGGAGGATATTTTCTAAGAATTTATCCTATAGGTATCAGAATATAGTTACAAAAAAAAGGTAATAAACATACCCTAGCATGCTAAATGAAACATTGCTTCTTGGAACTACCCAAATACTCATCAGTGTGAAGCGGGAAGATGTCAATGATATACTTCCTAGAGAAGAGAAATTAAGTTGTGGAGCAGCTGTATAATTATGATTTGGTTTGTATGTGAAAAGTAGAAATGCATCCATTAATTTGGGGTTGTGCTAAACTACTGGTAAAGATTAGTAATAAAAATGGGTTTTCAAAGATGAAATTTTCTTTTTCTCCCATGGAAAACAGATGTCTGGAGATAGCCTATCTAAAGGCAGGTATGTATTGATAATTTTGGGATGCAGCCTTCTGGTTTACCAGCATAGCTAATGGTTTCCACTTTCAAGGTTACCTTGGCAGTCTAAGATGTTTGCTGGCGCACTAGCCTATGTGTCCTTGATGAGTTAGGAAGAACAAGGAAAGACAGAAGGGCAAAAATCGAACCCTTTCCACCTAATGTAGTCTCTCAGTCGCCATCCCAGAAATCTCACACAACCTTTCTCGGGGCAGCTCATTGGCTAGGTCTTGGTTACTCTGAGACCACCTGTAGCACACAAATATGTAGGGGTTCAGTCTTTTAGAAGGCGACGTGGTGGTGCAGTGGCTTGCACATTGGACTGCTAACGGTGAGGGCAGCCGTGTGACGGGAAAGAGGAAGCTTTTTGTTCCTGTGAAGATTTACAGCCGTGGACACCCACAAGGCAGTTCCACAGGTCACTGTGCTTTGTTTATAGTCTTTTATCGCATAGCGTGAGGGGTGATTGGGAGGGACAGCCAGGTGGTAGGGAGTAGCATGGGAAGAAGGATTTGAGGTTAGGGAGTGAGGTAGAGCATTTTGCTTCTGTTTTGTACTATTCCTTTTGTAAAATGAGCATATTTTACTTTTACAATAAACAAGTAAAGCCAAAGAGGAGTGTATTTCGATTCATGTAACTTTCTGGGAGCAGAGAGCCTTATGTTTCTTCTGTGGAGCATTTGGTGGTTTTAAAATACTGAGCTTGTGGTGAGCTGCCCAGTACTTAACCCGCCCCCCCCCCCCCCCCTCGGCCAGGGCCCCTCCAAAGGCAGTAATTATTTTAGAAAGAAAGGGCTATGGATGGCCATGACAGCTCACAAGCCATTTGCAGGGTCCCCCCATGGTTCAAGCCTCCAGTGAATCCCCTCTCATCCCTGACTGGAGTTGTGTATAGCTTGTGCTGAGACAGTGCATTGGACAGCGGATTGATGCAGGTGAGTTAGGGTAAACTTTAGCATCTTGCATTTGCCTCCCTCTCACTCATTTTACATTTGTGTTAGCCTTTATTCTTTGCTTTCTTTGTGATCAAGGTTTTATGTGTTGTTGTTGGTGGTGGTATTTTTTTGTTTTGTTTTTCTTGATATGAAATCCAGGCTAGGTAAATCTATAGCGAGAGCAGCTGGAGGGATAGTTTCTCAGGCTTACAGCAGAAGAGGTTGAGGGGAGGTAAGACGCTAATAACAATGAGCACGAGAGTGAAGAATAGGTCCTAAGATTGATTGTGATGCCGATTGCACAATTCTTTTTAATGGTAAGCCATTAAATTGTATGATATGTAATATTATATGTCAATAAAACCGTTAAAACTTTTTAAAAAAATAATTTGAAGGGGCTAGGTAGGCCGCTTCCCATGCACGATGCCCCATGCACAATTGGTTCCCTGTTGGCCCTCATGCGCACTCTTGCTGCCTTTAGGGCCTATGCAAGTGTGGAGGCTAGGGGAGTGACTGGGTCTCTAACCAGGGTTCCGGTTACTGAAGTGGCAGCAGCCGTGGCTGCAGGATATCCCCTCTCATGCTCTGCATTTTTGCTGTCTGCCCCTGCCGCCTGAATGACTTCTGCCACCTCTGCTTATAGGAACCTGGTGCTCAACCCGAATTGGAAGTGGTTATTCCACACTCAGTCAGCCCCATGTGATTGTCTGTTTGTCTCTCTTCCCAGTTGTCATCTCTCTGCATCCTCTAACATGTGCTTCCGTGCAGCTGTGTTTTGCTTCTCTGTGCTTCTGGTGGCTCCTACACATCTCCCTGGAATTCACCTGGCATTACACACATCAGCCACACACCCCAGATTTCCTCAAGATTGTTCTCAAGGCCAGCATCCCCATGTTCGCGCAGCTGCCACAGACCTGGGAACGTGCATGGGCAGGAGGGAACCGTGTCAGGGAGGATGTTAGAGAAAGGATGTGGGTGCTCTGATGCTCACTCAGGCCCCAGTTACTGTTTGGAGAGGGAGTCTCCCATGGGAGGGACTGGAGGAAGTGAAACATCCGAGTCTCCGACTCGTGGGGGTTTGAGACATCATGGGGAGGCGGGAGGACAATCCTCTATGGCTGAGAGGCTGGCAGTGAGGGATTTTATTTTCCAAATAAAAAGGAAAAGGATGAAGTGTTTCTTGTGGGTGATGGGACTCTCTAGGGCTTTCCCTAAGATAATTCTTCCTGGCCCTTTGTGGAAAATGGAAGCGTGTGTGATGTGAAGGTATAAATGAGTAAATACTTTTTTTGTAGACCAGGAAAAGAAGAAGAGAAAAGGCAGCAGAGTCCTGCAGCGCCTCTCAATCAGTAGTGCGCTGGTGCTAATAGTTTGCTTAGTGGAAGGAAAATACGGCACTCGAATGGTCATAGCATTTTGTGTTGTCCAGGTTTAGGGGTAATTCTCTCAGTCATTCTCTAAAGGTTGTGAGGTGAGTGGGGGTGAACATTCTTGAAATAATTTCAGTATTCTGTGATTTTTTTGTGTGTGCGTGTTTGCTGTAAGCGTTATCTTGGCATCCATTCTCAATTCCTAGGTCTCTCCCAGCAGCAATCAATAAGAACTCTCAATTAGCGATGAGCCTGTCCTGAGAAATGGCTCCTTTCTTACTTGTAGTCATAATTGTAAGTTGTGTGTGAAGAAGTATGATACCTGTATAATCAGGGCTCCTCATAAAGATGTACATGTATATAGGCTGACTCAAACCGATTGTCTGACCTTTATGCATATTATAACATTTTATTGACTAAGGAGGCCTTTTTCCTTTGCTACACATGAACCCCATTGGGATTGTTCTTGTGACCTAATAGTGAGGGTAGAAAGGAGAAGAGACCCTGCCGGGTGTGTATGTGGTGTGGCCAGACAGGCTGTTCTCGCTAGAGGTCTGGTGAAGGTTGTGGAATTTCAGGCTTTTCCTGGTCGGTTTCTAGCACCATCACACAGCATTTCTTTCTTTGCCCATTCTACAGCCTCTATGTCCTCCTCCCCATCCCACTACCCTCCTCCCCACCCCCCACCCAGCCCCAATCAGGTGGTACCTACTCTTTTCTGAAGACCAAAGGAGTCCTGCTGATGGCATGGTTAAAGTGTGTGGCTGCTAACCCAAAGGCTGATGGTTTGAATCCGGAAAAGGTGTGCTAGTCTGCTTCTGTAAAGAATGGGAACCCTGAGGGGGACTTTTACCCTGTCCTATCGGCTTCCTCTGAGTCTGAGTTGACCCTGGTCATGAGCTTTAAGGGTTATTGAAGACCAGGCATCTCAAATAATACAACGGCACAGCCACAGCTGCCCAGTGGTGGCCAGCCTTGCAGGCTGACCCTGTAGAAAGGTGAATTTGAAATCCTGTTCTCTGCTTTGTGTTTTTAGGAGCCTCAAAGTGGGCTGCCTTTTCTGTTTCTCTTTTCACTCGTTTTGACGGCTGAAATCTGGCACAGTGATGACCTTTTCTCTCCTCTTTGGCAGCATCTCCTGGGCAGCCAGCAGCAGTCTTCTGTCCAGCTCTGGGTCTCCTTTGGCCGAAAGCCCATGCGAGCAGCCCAGTTTGTCACCAGGCATCCGATTACTGTGAGTGGGCTGGGCCTGGGGGAGGGCGGGGCTGTGATGCTCCCATGCTGAGGTCACAAGGGTGGGTAGCTGAGGGCAGACTCCCGAAACCAGTTTCTAGATTGATCTCTAGGATAAGCTGTTATATTCTGGGTTGCTTCCTGCTTCCTTGGTTGGAGTGGGTTGAATGGGGTGCCTTTATATGGAGAGAGTTGGCAGTTTGGAGCCAGAGTCTTGGGGCTCCATGTGCCAGCACAAGCGGACTAGGGAGTCAGGCCCAGCAGCAGCTGCTTAGCTAAGTACCCATTGTATAGCTCATGGGTGTTGAGGCCCCATGGGGGAGAAGATTTGGGCCCTACACTTTCAAAACAGACAGATTGGATAGTCCAAGCCCCCAAACAAAAGAAAGCCTCTGATGGAGTTAAATATTTGCATCCACAGGGTGCATTGTAACTAGCAGATATGGATGGAAATGTCCTCCTGGACCAGGCTGTCAGAGAAATGACATTGGAAGGAGGTAGCATTGGAAGGTCTGCCTGTTTGCCGTGGTGCAAGTGGAAAGTGAGGGCTATGTGAGGACAGGGAACAGCCTGGTCATTGGCCTCCTCCTCAGGGTGCTACTTTGCTGTTAGGGAGAAACAAAGGACACGAAGTGCACATTCATCTCTATTGGACTTTATACCAATGGGAAGTGTCTTGGATCAAAGAGGGGGACATTAACTAACTAACTAACTAGAAGTTTTAGATCATTTATGGAGTTTGGTGGCCCCAGTTTACCCACCTGAGGATCTGCTCAGGTTCCTACAGAGGAGAAACCTTCAAGCATGCTTGTCAGCACTGGGGAGCTTCGTGGGGCCTGCAGGCCCCCATTCCTCCTTGGGGCCTCGGCGTCTTTGTATTCACGTGGAGAGAGAGAGAGAGAGCATTCCCAGGGCAAGAGGGTTTTTTTTTTTTTTTTTTTTAACTTTCACATATTTTGACTTCTGGTTCCACAGGAATATTACATCGCAGATGCCTCGGAGGACCAGGTGTTTGTGTGCGTTAGCCATAGTAACAACCGCACCAATTTGTACATCTCCGAGGCAGAGGGGCTGAAGTTCTCCCTGTCCCTGGAGAACGTGCTGTATTACAGTCCAGGGGGAGCTGGCAGTGACACCTTGGTGAGGTAAGGAGATGGTGACCCCCACCTTCTGCATGTGTGCCACCACACGATACCAGGGAGCAAAGGCCCGGCTGAGTGCCTCTGAGGACAAGGGCTGAGGGGCGCATTCTGTTCCGTAACCTGGGCTTTTTGGCTGTCATGTGTTTTGGAGGTGAGCTTTCCGGAACTCTGGGTGTGACTTACATGTCCCAGGAATACTGGTGAGTTGATTTATGGGTGAAGCCTGGGTGCCTGTGTTTCGGAAGCCCCCAGGAGGATCTTAGGGGCAGCACCAAGGCTGAGAAGCGCTGTTCTGTGTGACGTCTAGTGTGCTTGTCACTCTGTTAATCATTCCCTTGGGCTCTGCTCATTCAGCTCTCTGGTTCTGTGGAGTGTGAGCCAGTGTGAACGCGAACTCGGAAAAGCCCTTCACTCCGGGTGCCTGGAGTCTGGCTGAGTGACTCAGGTGAACCGACAGCATGGCCCACTTTTTCCTGATGAGCAATTGGAAGTGTCAGTCCTGTCGGGAGACACCACCATCATCGAGCCTTTGTCCGTTCACCTCAGGCTCAAGGGCATGCTTCTCTTGCCACCACAGCCGAGGGACGGTGCTTTCTGTGGGTCTTTCAAGGGCCCTCAACTCATTGGTTCTCAGATGCCAAGTGGCCTGTCACAATATTATGAGGGGTGTGACTGTGATTAGGATTGCCCTCGGCCCTTGGAGAGCAAGGTCTGGGTACACGGGCTGATTGGTGTGTGTGTGTGTGTGTGTGTGTGTGTGTGTGTGTGTGTGTGCGCGCATGTGTGCGCGTGTGTGCGCGTGTGCGTGCACGAGGCTTGGAGAGGTCTGGCATTGATGATGTCCTGCCACCTAGCCGTTTCTCTCCTCATGTTGAAATTCCTTCAATCATCATTTAGCTCATAGTAGGTGTCGCTACTATGTGCCGGATGGAGCTGTAGGTGTTCATCTATAGCATTGTATAATGTATATGGTATCAAAATATCCAAACCCAGTTTCTGTTCCATGAAATCTATGTTCTCCTTAGAAGACTGGCTATAACAAATAGGTATTCTTCCTTGTGAGCATTAAAAAAGGGAAATAAAGTAAAATAGGGAGGAAGGGGATTCTGAGGGTTTGAGAGGGTTTGTGGGGTATTATCCCGTGGCAGGTTCCTGTGTTACACTGGCGGGGAGCGGGGCAGATCCTTTCTGGAGGAGCCCTCCCAGCCGAGGGGACAGCTGGCAGGGAGACTCTGGGCGGGTCTGTACGGTGTGCTTCAGGAGTGTTGTGGAGGTCGGAGTGCAGGGCTGCTGTAGGGGAAGAAAGATACACCCGAGACAGCATCCAGGAGAGCAGCTCCCAGTTAGTCATCAGGGCCCCAAGGAAATAAGAAGAGCTAACTTTTTTCTTCTAAGTGAGGAGTTGGGGGGTTGTGGCCAGGAGATGGGTGTCATCTGCTCTTGTTTTACGATTTAAAAACCTGTGAATTGTATTATTTAAAGGAAAGTACTTGCAACTTAAAGCGATGGCAGTAGCCATCATTACCAGCAAACAGCTGTGTGACTTTAAAAGAAAAGTTTTCCTTGGTGGTGTGTGGAAGTTAGACAACTGCATCGGTCAGGGTGGCAGTCGGAAGACCCATTGTGAAGGCTGTCAGCAGCTCTGCCAGAGGGTGTTGTTGTTGGCTGGACTGACACAACAATATTAGCAATGCCGGAGGTGGTCAGATTCCGAATGCATCTTAAGAGGAGAGCCATCCAGACTTGCAGGGGCGTGAGAAGGTAGGAGAGAATGTGCTGGAATGATGCCACCGAGTCAGGTTGGGCTGGGGGAGGAGTTCATGATCTAGAGTGTGCTTTTGGACTGATTAAGTTTCACAGTCCTTCCCCTGTTTGCTCTTACAGGGCAGCACTGTCCCTGTGGGTCTCCGAGGCGCTCTCTCCCAGAGGGCAGAGACCCTCAACCTTCTCCCAGGGAGCCAGCAGCTGGACGTTGCCAAGGGCTGACCTGGTTGGTTTGCAGCCCAGTGGGTAGTGCCCAGTAGCATCTGGGCTCCCTGGGTAGTACAGATGGGTTCACACACGCCCTGCTAGCTGGAAGACTGGGACTCATACTGTCCTGGAGGTCCTGCAGGAAAAAGCACCCTTGACCCCCGCTGGGGAATCCATGGTGGCCGTGAGTCAGAGTGGACAGCAACTCGTGGGTTCATTAGTTTGCAGTGAAGAACCTCTAAGTGGTCTCCTCCATCTGAGACGATGCTTTTATTCCACTTTTAAAAATCATTGAAGTCACGCACAGTTATTGCCCCAGACTTTCCCTACAGCTTGTTTTCTCTTGTCCTCTTTGAAAGTCTCTGGTTAGAGGATGGATTGAGCACAGCTTGTCTTCCTCCCTCATCAAGATAGGTCACATGGTGCCGCAGGACAGGGCAGAGCAGGAGCTAGAGGGAAAGAGGGATAGGCTCTTCTGGAAGCAATGACTAGCCTCTGGGGTGTAGCCAACGACCACCTTGCAGTGCCTGCGCGCCCCCCCCCCCCCCCACGTGGTTACAGATCCTCAGCGCACAGCCTAGTGAGGGAACTGAAAACAG
This sequence comes from Nesogale talazaci, assembly GCA_004026705.1. Classification (NCBI taxonomy): domain Eukaryota; kingdom Metazoa; phylum Chordata; class Mammalia; order Afrosoricida; family Tenrecidae; genus Nesogale; species Nesogale talazaci. The sequence goes on along the minus strand of PVJH01005726.1, from coordinate 73,614 downwards.
GCTCACGGGATGGGGGTGGGGGGATGTTTATAGGCCTAGATCCCTGTGCAACTTTCTAATTGTTTTCTCTCAGATTTTTATCTCAAAATTGGAAAGTTCACATTTGCACAGCTAAGTGACCCTCTGTCATCTGCTTCTCCATCTCAGTGAAAATGGAATAAGGGCGAATTAGTGGATTACACGGGCAGACTGGTTGAAAATAGACCTCTGTGGTATTTGAAATGGAGCTCTTCTCTGAACTGCATAGGAAAACACAGTGCCAGGGACCTCATTCTAATTTACTGAGGGAACTGGAGAGAGCACTTATAATGGGGACGGCCTGGCGTTTGAGGATGTGCCAAGTGGCAGTGCTGTGGGAGGCGGGAATCTGCTCTTGGGCGGGTCAGAGGAGCTAATGTGCTGAGGGGAGGCCAGGCTTGTGGGAGAAGCCCTAGACAGCACGGCCCGAGCAGGACTGAGGGGAGGATGTGCATGTACTGTGCCTTGGGGGAGCCTGCTGAGCAGTCCGGGGAGTCTTGAGCAAGGGCACACCAGGAAGCAGTCCTGAAGTACAGACACGAGCTCCAGCTAAAGAGAGTTGGAAGAAAAGACTTGGCAGAGTACAGACTGCAGCATGGAGAGTAAAGGAATGAGCAGAGAAGTGGAAGCAGCAGAGTGAGGTGCAAGAAGACAGGCTGCTGCTTGGAAGGGCCAGAGAAGACATCAAGAATCTGTCCTGTGCTGACAGGGAGAACCCTAGATCTCCCAGATGTTTGAAAGGAGTTACCCAGACTGCAGAGCATGACCGACTTCCTGAAGCTAGGATTCCAGTCAGTAGAGTTGAGGTCAGCCAAGAGTGGCGAGATCCCAGACTGGGGCCGATTCTTCGAAGGAAGACCCGGAAACAACCCCAAGAGTCCTAAAGGAACTTCAGGCCAGGAGATGTGGTCCACACTCTGGCATTTTGGTTGGCATGTTGCTTAGTCTCTCAGCCTGGAAGCAGGCTCTGCCCTCTGCAATGCTGCTTCTGTTCCCTGCCTTGCCTGGAGGCTGTGCTAGGCGTCTTTCTGTCTGAGGCGGTGGGCCAGTTGTTTGGCTAGAGAGATTTGTGTTGGTGGAGAACAGAGACATTCTTAGCTCTCCGCTTTCTTGCTTCATCCATGTACTCAGAACTCTCAAAGTACAGAGTACACTTCCAGTTTGAAAAGCCACCACTAAACTTTTGGCCGAGGTCCTTGTCTTTGTGATGGTTGTAGTACTCTAGAATAACACCAGTCTCCTGAGAGAGGTAGTGCCCTAGCACAGCAGGGAATGTCTTCTCTGCTATTTGAAAAGTACCAGGTAATTCGGGGTATCGGAGCCTAGCCCTTAGCTTTTATTCCTGTGGATTGGATTCAATGACCAGCTTCAGCACTGTCAGTGCCTGTGAGCCTGGCTTACCATTCTCTCATTGTCAAGGCTCTCAGGAAGATTCGCAGTTAACTTTGATAACAGAGTTATAGAGGTCAACTTTTGTATATTTTATTCATTATCCTAACCTGCCTGAGTTTATTAATCAGGTAAGCATGTTGGCTCTCAAAACCTTTTCAAACTTAAAAAAAATCACTTCCAAACAATGCCAACTACTATCAATTCACATTTATAGCTGTTTGCTCTCTCTTATTGTAGGTACTTTGCCAACGAGCCCTTTGCGGACTTCCATCGCGTGGAAGGGCTACAAGGTGTCTACATCGCCACCCTGATCAACGGCTCTATGAACGAGGAGAACATGAGGTCCGTCATCACCTTTGACAAGGGAGGAACCTGGGAGTTCCTTCAGGCCCCCACTTTCACAGGATATGGAGAGAAAATCAATTGTGAGGTACAGATGTCTGATATAAGTTTTTCCTCTTTATGTATAGCCTTATGGTTCCCAAACTCTGGGCTAGGCACCCTGGGGTGCTGTTGTGAAAGCTCAGGGCCAACAATGGATACTTTAAAATTATGTTACTCATAAGTATTGGCCAAAAAGCCAAGTAAAACACACTCAGTGACACATAGGGTTTCTGAGCCCATACACCTTTACAGAGGCAGACAATCTCTTCTTTTTCCAAAGGAATGTGGGGGGTTTGAACCACCAACCTTGCAGTAGCCCAGTGCTTACCCTACAGGGCCACCAGGGTTGCTTGCATGTATCAGATACCTTGTAAATTCTAGTTTGAGTCAGTTCACTGTTTAAACCTTAAATCATGCTACATTTCTTATGACATTGCACCTTTGTGAAGCTGGAGTTTTAGCTATCGATGTGTTGAACATCAAGCAAGCTAGTCATGGTGAAACAGGAAGTGAGGGTGTGTTAGTCTGGGTAAACTCGGGAAACAAACCCACCGAAAGTCATATGTATATAAGAGAGAGTTTTACATACAGGGTAAGTGCTCTCCTCAATCTCACAAAATACATGCAGTCACCTGGCTGCAGGAGGAAAGCCAACTCAGTGAGCGTGTAAGCATCTCAGTGCTGGCAGGGGTCTCCACTTGGCTTGTGTTAGTCTGGGTACATTAGAGAAACAAATCCACATATATATGGGAGTTTTACATAAAGGGTAAACGTACATCAAGAAAACATCGCACCCCAGTGCTGCCCAAGCCCACAAGTCCAACATTATCCCATCTGTCTGACACCAATCCACAGAGTCCTCCTCCATCTCACAGAACACACACAATGATGCCAACTGTAGGATGAAAGTCGAATCAGTGAATGTGTAAGCATCTCCGAGCTGGCAGGAGTCTGCACACAGCTGATCCAGCACCCGGGGCTGCATCGGGGTAGGTCCATGTGTGGCTTCTCCTCATGGGTGCCTTACAGGAAGTGAGCCTTGCCAACTGACACAGGAAACTGGCGAAGGCAGCTGCACCCTGGTCTGACCATCAGAGAGCAAGAGACTCAAAAACCAGGAAGGCGAGGCTCACTGAGCCATTTATCTCTCAGCCCTTCAGTTAATCCTACATGTGTTTATCAGTAAGGTTGATACCATAAAAATGTAACTATCTCAGAGGTGACAGTTGCCTGAGGGACAGAACAGCTTTACACCGGCATCTTTGCAGGCAGAATAAAGTCAGAAAAGGAGAACTGTTTAGAAAACATTTGAAACCCAACTAAATTATCACTTACTAAACTGTGATGCTAGAAGATGGGCTCTTAACTACAGAGCTTCTTCTGTGATCAAAATAAGTCTTAAGTATGAGCTGAGCCCCAACACACCTATACCATACGGGTTCTCTGTGATTCCTTGTCTAGAAGACTGGACACTGTCAGTCTATAGTCACTTTCGAGCTAGAAGAACTGGCTCTGTCCTCGTTGAGTGCAGAACTCCTGGACATCCAAGCAGGAGTGAGGGAGGCCAGTTGAGCAGCTTAAGCCTCCTTGTGTTGGCACCTTTGTGTGTGGCAGACCTCTCCCCTCCCATGCTTTGCTTGTCGGTAGCTGTGGAGGTGGCGCTGCCTCTGCCAGCTCAGCAGCCTGCACATGTACAGCCCTGACATCCAGCGTGCTCCTGTGCAGATGATCCCTAGTGTCATTTGAATCCTTCCAAAATGGTGGCATTTTACTTTTTGGCTCTTGTAACCATTTGTCTGGGAGCTTATCAGAGCGATCTTTGAACTTTGGAGGCTGGTTTCAAACTTTGTGGCAGAATTGCTAAAGACGTATTTGTGTGGACTTAGAAAATAAATGCCAAGAAATCTCATTTCCTTCTAGCTCGGAGACACTTGAGAGGCCCTTTGGGAGATAAGGGGAGGGTGATACCTCTCCTGTTTGCCTGTGTTGACACTGGTTCTAACTGCTCTTTGTTGAGCATTTCAGAAGGGCTTTTGAAAAATGACTATGATTTTTCTCTCCAGCGGGTGACATGGATGTGGTTTCACAGTATCATCTCCATCGGGGCCAGTGTGGAGACAGGCCGACGTGGAGCTGGGTCCCCGTCTCGGTGTGGGGCAACAGTGTCCATACTCTGGCCTCTGCTTTCAGAGGGTCACTGGGCACCGTGGCATGTGCTGACTCTGCCTGTCTGTTCTGTAGCTTTCCCAGGGCTGCTCCCTCCATTTGGCCCAGCGCCTCAGTCAACTGCTCAACTTCCAGCTCCGGAGAATGCCCATCCTGTCTAAGGAGTCCGCCCCAGGCCTCCTCATCGCCACAGGTGAGTCAGCTTTCAGGTTCCACTGTAGGAATAGGTCGCTGGTTTTGTGTGGCCAGATGCAGAGTCACTGCCGAGCTCGCTCAGGAGCCTGTTTGCAGTTGGCAGACAGGATTCGTTGTCCGTGGTAGGGTGAGCTGCTAGGCACCCCCACCTCCACCTTGTGTCGACTCCATGCATATAGGACAAGATGGCGCCCCCCATTACTGTGGACTAGATTATTATGGCCTCTGGGGATTCACTGTTGGAATTTTGGAAGTAAATTCCTAGACCTTTCTTCCTAGTCTGAAGGACCTGTTGAAACCTTATTGGCAACATAGTCATACCCAAGTCTCCATGGAGAGTGATGGTAGCAGCATAGGCTGGGAATTGTACCTGAGTCTCCTGCTTGGAAGGCAAGGATTCTACCGCTGAACCACCAACAGTTGTTGTATAACAAGGCAAACCCACTGCCTTTGCATCGATTCCTATTCAGAGTAACCCCACATAAGGCATCTGAGACTGTGATTCTTTACTGGAACAGACAGCCTCCCAGGGAGCAACTGGTGAATTTCAACTACTGACCCTGCAGCCCAATGCCTAACCCACAGCGCCACATGGTACTCTAAATTTCTAGTTGGACAGAGGATTATCTGACACATTCTAGCCATTGAGAGTAATCACTGCTCTTGCATTTTAGGTTCCGTGGGGAAGAACTTGGCAAGCAAGACCAATGTGTACATCTCTAGTAGTGCTGGAGCCAGGTGGCGAGAGGTCAGTGTGTCTGTCTTCACCCCCCGCCCCCATCCTGCGTCCTGATTGCATGAACCCATGGCCTGTGACTTGCTATTTCAGGGACACAGGTGGCCCCTGGTGAAGAGGCCAGTGTTGCAAAACATGGCTATAAAGTATTAAGACTTAGAGCCACGCACAAGAATCAGCTGCACTAGTTTGTTTCCACTCATGATGCTGGCAAAAATGTTGCTTTCATTCTCAGACTTCTCTTGTCTTTTTTAAAAACCACTGTGCATTTGATGAAAAGATTCAACATGATGAAAGGTTTAAGAATAAAGATGATGATGTGTGTTTTGTTCACATCTTTTACCCCAAGACCTAGCCAGGATCTGGCAGGAGGGGCTGCTAAATTAGCATTTGCTAGACCTGCCAGCCAGGAGTGCTGTTTTGGCCTCAGTGTTACTGACACTGCAGCCCTGCCTCTTCTCGCTGTGTTGCTGTGTCGTGCTCTCTAGACTGGGCCAGCTTCTGTGCTGCACGGGGAGGCTCTCAGTTTACCCTCAGAAAGGCTCCTCGGGCCCTGATGGCACCAATTCCGAAGGTGAAGTGGGTTCTTTGGTCCTGAAATGCTAATGTGACCTTGGACATTAAAGAATTCCATAACTTGTGAAAATATTGTTTAAGAACTTCTTTTCCCCCAAGTCAGTCTCCTGTGACATATTGACATCTCCTCTTTGCGGGGAGCTGGCGCGGTCCTGCACATGCAGGGAGCCCCTGGGGTATGAAACTCAACAGCCCCTGCCACAAGAGCTTGGTGAGCACCCTGGCGGGATCAGCAGCATGTTGGGTCTGATGTGGAGTTGCCCAGACAACTAGCAGGTAGTGGTCTCGTCCCTGTGGGCCTTCTTCCTGGGCTGGCGCTCTGTGTACATTCATAATGAAACGTACTGCGTGGGGCTGTCACGTGCCTCGTTTTTGTTTGCTCTTCGTCATTTACAGAGACCTGTCACATATCGTATTACCTGTGTGGTAGGGATTTCCCTCCAGATTGGAGTGTGTGTCTGTGTGTCTGTGTGTGTACATGTGCGAGCAAGTGTGTGTGTTGTGCACGCGCATTGCATCCCATATATTATGATAGAGAATGTAAGTACACATTTAGATGGAGAATGTTGCTGAAGCACAGAGGAGTCAAAAAGTCTGAACCTGGAGACCACTCCAGCACTTCTGTAAAGGAATCTCATTAGAAAACTCTGGATGGTGTAGGGGGAAGATGTGGAACAAACCTCAGAACTAGAAAAAGACCAAGCTTCCTGGTTGACAGAGACCGGTGGGACCCTAGACTGTGGTCCTCAGTCATCCTCGAGGCCTGGAAGTGAACTCGCTTCCATGGCTCACTTGTCAACTAAGCAATGGGCAGGGCTCTACGGGGAGCAGTAGCATTAGGGGAGGAATGACCACTATGGAGTAATCAACCACTTAAGACCCAGAGGATGATGTCATTTACCCAGACAGTTCAGAAGGGTTAAGGAAGGAGGAATGAAATATGAAACACCAGAGGGAAGTGGATCCGTGATGCTAATTAGTGACATGGAACAAAATGTGTGTGGATTATTGAATGGAAAACTGATTCGCTCTGTAAACTTTGGTCCAATTCACAAGAAGAGGAAAGTGTATCCCACCCCCCACCCTAGCTATGAACAGATTGGAGTTTTCATGGCACGCTTTCTCCTTCCTTGGAACCAGTGTTCTTTTAGAAATTGGGTGTTTGCTTCTCTGTGGATTGGCTGCGGTTTGCTATACCTTCTGATACTGGTGTAATCCGGGATTTGGACATCTGTAAGTTATTTCCTTCTGGGTAAAAGCAGCTTCTTACTCCTCCTCCAATAAGGTGGGGTGGAGATGGGATGGGGTGCAGGGCAGCTGCCAGAGCCTCCCTTGTGTGCCCTCACTGTTTGCCAAGAAGTAGCCACCACAAAGGGACCTGGGGTTTGGAAGCACTTTGTCAATGTGGAGAAGGTCCTTTTTATTCTGAGCTTATTGGCAGGCTCTAATCACAATCAGGAACTGGTTTTTGCCAAATAGTGTGACAGCATTTATTAAAATGATAATGTGGCTTTTCTCATTGTTCTGTTAATGTATATCACAGTACTTGATTTTTGAACATTGTGGCATATACATGTACACACACACATATTGTCCTCGAGTTCATTCTGACTCATATAGGACAGAGTAGAAATGCATATGTATGTATGTATGTATGTATGTATGTATATATTTGCTGCCATCAAGTCAATCCCCAGATGGAATAGAACTATCCCCGTAAGTATCCATCCTCCTGTCTTTCATACACACACACACACACACACACACACAGTTTAAAGAAAACTATTTTGCTGCTGTGTATATATAGCAAGCAGTTGCCATTTATCAACAGTCCACAAATGTGCAGTGTAGTGTCCAGTCCTCTCTGTCCATTCTTAGATGATCAACAGAGCTTAATCCTCTAAAGCATTGAACCCTCTCTCCCCTCTTCCGCCTGTCCTTGGTAACTACGAGTGACGTGTGGTACCGACACACTTGCCTGGTCTAGACATTTCATATAGTATTTGCCCTTATTTGACCAACTTATTTTACACAACATTATGTTTTCAGGGTCCATCCGTCCTGTAGCATGTCTCAGGGCTCCATTTTTATTTATGGCTGAATAAGACTTGATATCAAGTACACACCACATTTTAATTCTCTAGAATGCACACATCTGTTTGTTGGCGTGTTGGGTCCCGTGACTAGTGCTGCAGTGAATGTTGATGCACCACAAGTATCTTTGTTCCTTCTTTCCCTTCTGGATGCCAACCTAGCAGCGGGATTGCTGGATCATTTGATCATTCTATTTGAACTTTTCGAGGAACTTGCAACCTGTTCTCAATAGGGCATTAGTCTTTTGAATATCAAACCAGCCTTGAATTACTAGCATAAATTAGTTGGTCATGATGTAGAGGGGACTTCAGAAAGTTCATGGGGAGATGGAATGGAAAGGAAATGGAACTTTTCCACAAATATTTTAAAGTGCCCTGGTATTATCCTTTTATATATAATTGACATTGATTTGCTGATACCCAATGGGCTTTTGCATTATTCATGAATGAGAACTTAATTTATGTGCTGTCTTTGTAAAGTTTGGGTATTCCTGTTAGGCTGCTGTCATAGGACAAGCGAAGCAGGGATCCCCCTCTGTTTTCTAATCAAGAGTGTGTGAGGTTGCTCTTACTATCTTTTCACTAGTGAAGTCATCTGGACTTGCATTTTTTACATGGGAATTGCTCCAGCAACAGATAAACTTTCCTGGTTGATATAAAACTGTGGTTGAGAATTCTGTCTTATTGGCTTCAGAAACCCCAATGTCCCTGTGGTGGTTAGGGGAGCAGTCTGCACTTGGCTGACCCACCTCTGACTCCCCCTGGGGGCACCCTCTGTAAGAGTGCCTAATCAGTCCAGCTTTGGGGAGTTACTTGTTAGTGGAAGGCTGGGGCCTTCTGTACAGACCCCTCGGGAGCTCTGCTTTGTTTTTATCAAGGTCTCGCTGCCCCCATCATATGTTTCATATGTTGGGTGTGGAAGGAGCCTTCACTTGGATGTCTGCTGCTTATCATGCAGCAGCCTCAGCGCCAGCTGCAGGGGTGTGCAGCTATAGCTGACCTGAGCCCCTGGGAGGGCAGTGCTGTTTGCTTCAGAGGCTCGAGCTGCCGTGTTGATTGCAAGAGTGTGCCTGGGTGCGATTCACAGTAGGCTTACACAGGCCCTGTTTGGGTGGGAAAGGTGTTGGCACTCTCAAACAGACCCCTAGAGGGGTCTGCCTCATTGATTTTTGAGTGGAAGTTGGGGTCCTATATCGAACAGGCAAGACCTTTAGTGACTAGGAAAGCAGGTGCTGTTCCTGGGGGCACTTGCCATGATAACCGCAGCCTGTGGCCAGTGGGGCTGGGTGTGGGGGAGACGGGAGGTGGGCAAAGCAATGTGCTTGCTTTGATTTGATTTGTCAATGTCTTGCCCATCTGCAGTTTCCCACAGCTGCCCTCTGCTCTCTGATTCAGGGTCCCTCAAAGCAGAGCACTTGTCTTGGGGGGGGGTTGCTTGTACCACCATCTCCCCGTAATTTTACAGTGAGTTTTCTCATCCTTCTATTTGTGGCGAGTGCATTTCCCTTACCTTGGTGCACAGGGCTGTATTGAAGTCTGTGATCATCGTAGTATCGGATTGTTTTGGTGGTTGTCTCTTCCCTTAAGGATCAGGTGGATGTTTTCTTTTCATGTTGAAGAACTTTGGCTGTGTCCTGAATCTGGGGTGCCATGTTGTCTCCCCTCTGTCTCATGCTACAACCTTCTACCTGAGTTCTGACCATAAGTCTTACCTTGCCTTCTGTGGGTGATCGTTCAAATCTCACTTCAGCTCTCGAAGCCTTTACTCTTCATGTTTGGGTTTTTTCCCTGCATGTGTAGTTTGGGGCTTGGCTGAGACCTCTGGTGTTCATACATATTATGTTAGGTTTCTCTCATTGGAGAACTATACCTTGGTCCTGAGTTATGTGCAAGAAAGAATTCACACTGAAGCCTGGTTTGTGATCCAAGTGAATTTATAGAGGCTAGATGTGGCACAAATGTGCAGGCTGGCCACCGGCTGTGTTGTACTGTGTGTTGGAGCTGCTGGGAGAGAGAGAGCCAGAGTAAACTTCTGGCTTTTCAGGACCCCGTTGGGAGGCATGGTCGACAATACTGTTGGACCGATTGGCTGAATGAAGCCCATCTGGCCTGCACGGGGTCCTACCCAGGTTTAATGGCTTCCTGTCTCAAAGACCTGATTGTGTGCATGTCCTCCAGCCGTTAGCAGCTTTCAACTTACTGTAAGGGGGGGAGAGAGGCTTTGGCATGTAGAGGGACAGTCCTTAGTTCTGCCTCCAGCTCCCTGACACTATCAGGGGAAAATCCAAAAACCACGTGGGTAAGGTCCCCATGTTTCGATCCTTCCCACAAGCTGCCTACTTAGGTTGGCTTTTTCACATTCCTACGTGGTTGGGTTTTGTACTTCAATTAGCGCTTGTTGTAATCAGTAGATGGGGTGGGTGGTGAGCTTTCGCTGCTTTAGAGGAAGCAGAACTCCAGCTGGGTACATGTTCATCTCTAGTGAGCGACGGAGATGGGAGTTTGAGTCTTACCTTCAGGATTTAGAGTCAGCTACTTTCTTGTTGTGGGGAAAGATAAAGTTGTGATACAGGAGTTTGCTCTCCCTGTCCCGAGACTTGTGTGAAACAGATGAGCGCTCCGTGTATACGATGCACACTGTGAACTGAAAGACTAAATTTAAGTGGTTGGTATTCCTGCTCTGTGTGTGTGTGTGTGTGTGTGTGTTGGCTTTCACTCAGTGGCCTCCCCTGCGGTGGCATCACTGTCAGCTCTTCTTCTTCAGGCGCTCCCGGGACCTCACTACTATACCTGGGGAGACCATGGAGGCATCATCATGGCTATTGCTCAGGGGACGGAGACCAGTGAGTTGAAGTAAGTGCCTGATTCCCTTCCTTGCTTCTGTTATTTCTGTTTGTTGTTCTTGATCATACACACAGCAGGACAGGACCAGTGCAACACACCTGCCTGTGCCACTCGGTGACAGTGGTTACACGGTCACCTGGTGTAGCGGATCACTCCCTTCCTCGCCTAGCACACCCTCCCCACCCTGGGTGCGTCCGTCTGATCTGACTGCTCCGGGCACTTTGTATCCCGGTGGATAGTTCTTACAGGAGCATGGTGCTCAAAGCAGATGTTTGATACTAGTTAAGCTAAACTATTGTTTGGTATTAAGATGACGTCAGGGAATATTTTTGGCTCTCAGTTTAAGGATTATCTCAGGACAATAGTTTGAGTGTTCAATCTGCCTTCATAGCTCTAAAAAGTCTGAAACCCATGAGAATTTGACGTTTTTCTCTTTTGGTCAGAATTCTTCCATGGAACCTTTGATCAAAACATTCAGTAATAGTTGCTGGTAAGCCTTTTATTTTGGCATCAAGTGCTTTCACAGTCATTGAGTTAATTGGAGTTCTAGTCACCCTGTGGGTTTCTGAACCTATAACTTATTATGGGAGTAGAAGGACTCGTCTGTCTCCCAGTACCAGTTTAGATACCCAGAAATCAAGTTCGTGGTATAAGTAGATATTCTTAATATAATGCTAGGTTTCAATTCCTGTTCCCAACATTATTAGCACAATTGGTGATCTTAGGAAACTGCTTGCAATGTCCATATCTCTGCAGTAGAAATAGTGACTTGCCCTTCTTTTCTTAAAGAGTTATTTTGAATATCAACTGGAATACTTGATCTGATTGATTTGAAAAAAGTTTACTAAGCCAACCTGAACATCAGCCAAGGCACCTAGTTTTATCACAGAGGTTGCATTAAAAATGTGCTGAAAAACCTCAACTTATACACGATTCTATATGGTAGTAATTATTAAAAACTCTTTGTTTTGTTTTGTTTTGTGTGTAATACAACAGAATCTTGCTCTTCAAGCCAACAGAATGACTGCCCTTGATCTTCACCTGTCTCTTGCTGTAAGACATTTGATTTGGGGAGTTCTCAAAGAGAGTTAGAACTGCAAGAGACATTTGGGGCTACCTGCTTCCTTTTACAGCTGAGAAAAACAGGCCCCGTATGTCCAAGTGATTGGCCAAGGCCTACCACCTGGAGTGACAGGAGTAGGACTCACATGCAGGGCTTCAGATTATCCTCAGTCTTCTTGGCAATATGTTATTCTGGAAAGGAAAATGTATAGAGTTCATAACCTCTACTTTATTAATCACTTTTGCCTGAGTTTACTGAATGTTTAATGTTAGGCCAGAGTACTTGGATAGCACAAGTGGTAAAGCACTTGGATATCAACTGTGAGGTTCAAGGTTCAAGTCCACCTCAGAGTACCTTGAAAGAAAGGCCTGGCAATCTGGTTCTGGAAATCAGTTGTGGAAAACTCAATGGAGTAGCATGTGGCACAGGTGCAAGTGGGTTCCCTGAGTTGGAGCCAACTTGAGGACAGATGGATCCTCACTGCTTCCTGTTTTTTTGCTGAGCCCACCAGCTGGATGACTGAAGTCAGTGGAGAGGACTTCTATAATCGTCTTATTTTATGTAAGGAGCAAAGCCTGCTGTTTCTTTGTTCCTTTTAGAAACAGGACCGGTGGCAAGAAAGAGATGGGTGGTTTGAAAAGGAGTTCTTAACAGCTGTTCTGGTCCCTTGGGCTTAATTTGACATGTGCCAGAAGCCAGGCCTCAGAGAAGCACAGGGCTGTGCACTGGGACCTACTGACCGTGCTGCTGGACAGCTTCTTCTTTACAGCTGACTCAGCCGGGGCCCTGCTTTTGTGCAGCACTGTCCATATTCAGATGGCAGCTGATCCTGGGCATGCACAGGCATGGCCGCCTGCTACTCCACCCAGGAGTCCCCTGAGTGGGAACAGACGCTACATCAGCTAACAACAGCCATGCGTGCCAGGTCCTAGAGACCTAGAAAGAAGTAGGGCATCATCTTCTACTCTTCCTCCCCTCATCAGGAATGGGCCCCTGGGCCTGGGGGCTTGGGGCCCTACTTCTGGGGGAAATCAAGGTCAATTGGCCTCATAGAGTGCCCAGAGACAGTGTTCTGCATCCTACTTTGCTAAGTGGTGGCTGAGGTCTTAAGAGCTTTCAGGCTGCAAAGAAGAATGAAGAAAATCAAAGACTCATGGAAATAATCAGTCTGGAGTCTAATGGAGCAGAAGAATTGGATGGTCCCTGGCTACCACTGGCATCTGCTCTGAAAGGGCTCTCACGAGAAAGGCCTGCATAACGTGGGGGGAAATGTGGAACAAAGCTCGGCGTCGTAGCAATGCACAGGCTGGCTGGTTGGATGGACACCACCGAGTATGGCCTTAGGCGCCCTTAAGGGCTGGAGATAAACGGACCTCCATGACACCAGAGTTTGCCCAACAATACAAAACACAACAAAAATCTCAACACTACCAAGTCCATCCTGACCCTGCAGGGCAGGATCGAACCGCCCTCTGGGCTTCTGAGACTGGACTCTTCATGAGAGTAGAAAGTATGGTCTTTCTACCTCGGCGCTGGCGCATGGCTTGGAACTGCAGACCTTGCAGTTAGCAGTCTCCTACATGACCCCTGCACCTCAAGGGCTCCCAGGCCAACAGCAGACAGGTTTGCAAGGGGAGCACGAACACTAGGAAGGTCGAAACTCCTCCGAATAACTAACCTTCTGGCATCCATAAGGCAGTGTTTGCTGAGGACACCTTCAGAAGGCACGAAAGGCGGACATAAGGAACGGAAAGGGATGATGGGTAGTGCATTGTGGTAATTGCAATAAATGCCAGGAAACTAAATGTCTGTGGATTCACCTAATTCACAATAAAAAGTTACGAAGAAACCAAAAAAGATCCCAAGCCCCAGTTGTAAGATAACCATGTAAGCAATCATGTCATTGTGGTAAACTCCAGGCTTAGCCAATGCCCTGGCCTTCCCGTCAATTCTGGCTCATCGCAGTCCTCAGGAACAGTGCCGAACTGCTCCTTGGAATTTTCAGGGAAGCCATGGACTTCTCCTACAGAGCAGCTGCTGTGTTTGAACCACTGACCTCCCAGTTAGCGGTCAAGGGTTGTAACCACTGTGCTGCCAAGGATCCTCTCTGTGGGACATTTCTTTTTTTTTTAATATTATTATTTTTTTTTCCTGTGGGACATTTCTATCTGTGAAATACGAATGGGGACATACCCGACTTCCTGGAAATGTATTTCATTCTTTGTACTGCATTCAGATTCTAGAAGCCCCTCTCAGTTCTTCTTGTTTAATTCTGCTACAGGTTACTTTCACATTCTAGGTTGGTGCCTTAAATGTAGTTAGCAGGATTCTAGCTCTCTGACTCCATCTGTCGGCTCCCCTGTGGGCAGCGAATGCAGCCCCAGGAATGTAGTCATGCTGCTGGGGACTCAGGAGCCTCCCCACCGTTGACAAGGACCACCAGGCTGTAGATGTAGGGTCTAACAGACACTACAGTGCACCTCCCTTTGTACAAGTCATTTGGAGGCATCTGTTTGTAAGGGCCAAGTAAAGCATTTGCAAATATGTAGCTACGCACAGAGCTTCAGTTGACAAGTGCATGTGTCCCAGATGGTAGTCTGGGCCCACCCTAAATCTCGGTGAGCCCTTGGCATTCTCTCCGTACGCCGTGCACAGAGGATTTATGCTTCTCTTCCTGCCCTTGTCACTGTCCACTTCATCAGGAAGAGCACCAGGAAGTGATACGCCAATCCTCCTATCATAATTGCGATTTCCTGCCATCCCCAGGCCTGCGCAGAGACCCCACTTGCTATGAAACTGCCTTTCTGTCCCTGGCCTGAGGCTTTGTGTCCCCTCTAAGCCCAGCCTCCCCAGCCAATGACCTCCTTGTCTTTTGAATCTCCTAGAGTGTCTTGGTCATCCTTTTTATTGGCTGACTGCCACGCGAGCTGACTGTTTTTATTAGTTACATTCTCAATTCATTTTGAAGGTCTTTGTAGGCCAGTATTTCTACCCACACAGGCTTGTATGCACTTAGTAAATATTTGATTGATCAATAAAGAGACCACTTATCAGCTGAGATGGCTTTCCTTTGTATTAGGGTTTTTAAAGTGGTTTATGCACAGAGGAGGGAGGTGTGTAAAGAACATCTTGGAACACAGCTGTGGGGGTGGGCAGGCTCCCGGGAGGTGCTCATGAGCCACCAGAGACTAGCTAATCACCCGCCTCCATTTCCGTGTGAGGGCGGCTGCAGCTGGCACTGAGGATGAGCCTGTTAGAAGGCATTCCGGGCCTGTAACATAGCTAGCGATGTGTCGAACAGTTACTGTGAACCAGAGGCTGTGCTGGGTACACGGTGCAAAGGCAAATGGGGCACTGTTCAGGAGTTGCCCTGACCCAGGTGGGCCGCAGCAGCTCTGAGCCCACCTGAGGGAGGGAGAGGCTGTCAAGGACGTGCGGGCCTGGGGCTTATCTAATTTCAGAAGAAATGCCAAGTGGAACTCCATGAGGAACTTATAAGAGGTCTTGGGAAAGCACAGGGTATCCTTTTGGGGTGGGTGCTCTTTAACTTGATGTCGGGGTTTCCTGTTCCTCCTGAGGTCTGATTACTGAGCTGACTGGCCATTGTTTCCACTTCTGCCTGGGCTGTTCACTGGCCTGGTTTCCTTTGCCATTGTGCATTAACATTGAGACCACTGTTTGGTGGTGTGTCCGTATCTGGAAGGAAGGAAGGTAAGCTTGGCCTGGATTCATCCATTCCTGCCCCCAGGGGCTTGGCTACCTGCTCCTGATTGCATAGCTTGTGTCTCATCATGACTGTTCAGGCTGCTGTCACTGTGCACTCTGACCAACACCCAGCAGACCCCTCACGGGCTTGCCTGTGAAGAATGAGATCAATTTCAGTTTCTTCTTGGCAGTTTGCCTCTCAACATAATGATTTTATTGGTAGTTTGCAAAAAGACTTTGGCTTTCCTCCAAAACATCTTTCCTCCAAGAGGAGTTCGGATTTCCCTGGGGTTCCCTCTGGGATTCCTGAACAGCCCCTGCAAAACCTACACCCGGTGGAGCAGCTGTGTTTTCTGGCCCCGAGTTCTGGAAGCAGCCCCACAGTTCTAGAATGGAGGGGCACTGGTGAGACATCCTTTGATGGCCGCACTTCCTGTCAGGCACAGACTTGCAATCACAGCCTGCCTTCCTGCCTCGGCCCTCTCCCCCGGTGGCTTCTTCTGCCCTTTGGGGGTAAGGAGAGCATGTGTTCTCCATCACCATCTAATGGTTAGAAAGTGAGACATGTTGTAAAAAAAAAAAAGCAGTGTTTTTTATTTAGTGATATTCAAGAAACACTTGCAAAATCCCTCCTCTGTGGCAGGGAAAGAGTTGGGTACCAGAGGCAGGCAGAGAAGTGAAAAGAGGGCTCTTGATCCTCATGAATGGCAGTCCGCTCAACAAGACTTCAGCAGGTAGTTCGAAATAACTGTAGGTAGCCATTTCTATGAAGTAACAGAAGAAAAAGATACGGAGAGGGTGCAATTTGACATCCTCACTGAACATATGTGCACACTTCTAAACATCCAGAAGGACACTTTCTAGATGCTTCCATGAGGGCACTGTCATTTTTTTATGAGTGCCTCTGACACAGGGTACCCTGTGCACAGCAGAGTGGAACGCTGCCTGGTTCGCAGCCACTTTCCCTATCATGGATGTGTGCAGGCCCTTGTGGCAGCTGCCATGTGGTTTGAGTCCCAGCCTGTGGGGCTCATCTTCTGGCATGGGACTGGACAGCCAGTGCCCTGCTGAGGCCCTAGGGTCCTCATTGACTCGCTTTCAGAAGGGGATGTACAAGTACAGGCTTGGGCCTTTCTTACTAGTCTGTCGCGGACAATCTGGATGCTCTCCAGAAACCTGCCTGAGGGACCCTGCTGGTATTTGAAATTCCAGTATCATAGCTACACTCAATCCACCACAGATTGGAGCACAAAACAGGGCCCAGATGGCTCTACGTTGGAGGTAGGTGAGAAGGCTTCTGAGAGAAGATGAAACGTGAACTGTGATTTTAAGGAAGAAAAGCAAGGCTGGGATTCCGTTCCAGGGCTACAGAGAGTGTGGGCAAAGATAGCAAAGATGACGGACTGTGGAATGTGCAGCCCTTCGTGTTCATGGCAGGAACTTGCAAGGTGAGGGGCATGAGCATGGGGCCACGTCCTGGGAGACCGTGCTCACGTGCCATGCTGCAGAAATTAAACTTCGCTTGTTAGGTAACAGCATTCAGGGCCCAGTGAGTGTTTCAAGGAGGGGAGTGCTGTGCGTATGTTTCCATTCCAGCAAGGTGGGGAGGAGAAATCTTTGGAGCAGGAGTGCAGCTGGGCGCTCTGTAGGAGAATAACTCATCTTAGTAAGGCATGATGCTGTGGATGTGGGGGTGGGGTTGGAGGGTCGAGTCTGTAAGGCTTGCTTTTGGGCTAGGCTGGGGCCTGGGGGAAGATGAGCTTTTCATTGAGCAAAGAAGGAGTGTGCCGAAAGGGCCGTACACCAGACGGCAGACCTTGACAACTCACATACTTGTGACTGGGGGATGGCCACTAGGAGTCTGGACATATCCCATCATCCAGTTCAGTCTTCTCGTCTTTGGAGAGAATCTCTCCTGTGCCATTTAGGATGCAAATGTGTTTTTGCTGGCACACTTCTGGCAGTGGGGGAATTTACCAGATGAGAGGAGCTCCTGCTTCCTCACGGGATTGTATTGCTCCTGGTGTGTTCATTCATGAATATAGTTTTCAGGTGAAAAAGAACCAATTCCCATCCCTCTAGCTTTGTTCAGTGGGCTGAGTTCCACTTCTGGAGATTTGAGGACCACTCTTTGTTCTCCAAATTGTTCTCTACTCTATGGTCCCAAAAAACCATGGTCCTTGAGCCAATTCTGACTAAAGTAGAACTGCCCCTTTGGGTTTCTCAGGCTATAAAACTTTAATGGAGTAGAAAGCCTCATTTTCCTCACACTGTGTGTCTGGTGGGTTTGAACCGCCCACCTTGTGGTTAACAGGCCAACATGTAACCCACTAAGCTATGAGGACTCCTTTGTTCCATGGTAAACAACCCCTTTTCTTGTCTCCTGTGCCCTCGGTTCCTGACTCACCACTGTGGAGGATCTGCATTAGTTATGCCTCACAATGCCACTTCCTTAACAAGAGGGATCTGAATTCTCCCTGGCCTAAAGGTGCAGGACATTGGGATTAATTTCTATAAGATTCTGTGCACTACTTTTAAAATGTTAAGGTTGGCAGAGTGGGTTACAAGTTGGCCCACTAACCACAAGGTGAGCAGTTAGAAACCACTAGTCACTCGCTGAGAAGATGAGGTTCTCTCGTCCCATAAAGAGTTGCCGTCTCAGAAGCCACACAGACAGTTCCACCCCGCTCTGTAGGGCCCCTGTGAGTTGTCATCTACCTGATAGTGAGTGCTTGCATTGTTGGAAGCCACCTTAAACTAGTCATCCCTCTAAGTTTGCTTTTTGAAAATTGATGTGTTATTGAAACCCCTTGCTCTCAAGTCAACTTCGACTCATGGCGACCCTGTAGGAGTGAGTAGATCTGTGTCCAGGGCTTCCCTAGGCTGCAGATCCTCACAGAAGCAGATGGCCTCATCGTTCTCACAGAATGGCTGTAGGTTCAAACTGCGGATGTTCTGGTTAATTGTCACATGCCGTGGAACCGCCAAGAGTGGTGGCATACTGTGTAGAGAGTGTAAAACGCTCCGGTCTTAAACACGCCGTGTAATCAGTTCTGAAGGATACTGATCCCTGCTTGCCGTTCCTGTTCATGCTGCCCTGTTGGCTGGTCGTCCAGCCAGATTTTATCATGATAGATTTGTATTATGTGGAATCCTGCATTTTTTAAAAATTAGGCTTTCTTTGCTCAGCGTAATATTTTTTCTTTGGGGGGGGGGGCAGTTATTCATGCTCTATAACATGGATCCGAAGACTAATCCAAAAGTCTTATTTTTTGTGTGTGTACTTGTTAAAAACCAGATGCCCCCATTCTAGATTTGAGCTGATAGTTTCTGAAACTACATGTGGGACTTTCTAATTCTAATTTTTATTCACTGTTTTGTTTTAATGAACACATGTTGAGTCCTGTTTTGGCACTTACTGTCTTACCCCCCGTGTGTGTAAATCGGATAGCTGTAACTGCTGTAGATGAGGCCCATCTAAGACAGCTGGGCCGAGCTCTGGGTACTGGAGCCCTTAGTTGGGGGTGGGCTCGAACCATGTTAATGGCATACCTGGAATGTGTTTGTTTCAACACAGTAATTCTTTTCAAACAGCAAGGCCCACAAGATTTTCATGAAATGAAGAAGGTTTCACATCATTACCTTTTCTTTCAGTCAAGGCATAACAGGACACGGGTTACAGCCGCTTTGGTTTCCAGCCTTGACTTCTTTTTCCTTTAAATACTCTCATATCAGCTGCTTTAATAATCCGATCTTCAATCAGTTTTCCCCCTTTGATATCACCTGTTTTATATGAAACTCTTCCTTTTCAAGTCTCCTAGCACTTTAAAAAAAAATCATTTTCTTGGGAGTTCATACAATGCTTATTACAATCTATACATCCATCCATTGTATGCAAAGCACATTTGTACTTTTGTTCCCATCATCATTCTCAAAACATTTTCTTTCTACGTAAGTCCTTGGTATTAGCTCCTCCTTCCCCCCATCCCTCATGAACCCTTGGTAATTTATAAATTATTATTCTTTTGTCATATTGTACCCTATCTGATGTCTCCCTTCACCCACTTCCCTGTTGTCTGTACCCCAGGGCAGAGGTTATATGTATATCCTAATTATCATTTCCCCCTTTATACTCCATCTTCCTTTCACCCTTTCAGTATCGCCACTCTCCTCACTGGTCCTAAAGGGATCATCTGTCTTAGATTCCCCATGTTTCCAGTTCCTATCAGTACCAGTGTACATCCTCTGGTCTAGCTGAATTTGTAAGGTAGAATTGGGAACATGATAGTGGGAGGGAGGAAGCATTTAAGAACTAGAGGAAAGTTGCATATTTCTTTTTTTTAATCCTTTATTCAAAAATAAGCTCAATCAAATGAAGAGAATCTTTGATGACACGTTCGAGGTCAAAGGGGTTACATGCTATCATTGTTGCTACACTGTACCCTGACTGGCTCCTCTCCTCCTCCTCTTAGCAACCCTTCTGTAAGGGGTTGTCGCTCCACCTACAGATGGGCTTTAGGTCCCCAATCTGTACTCCTCCTTTATAATGATATAATTTTTAGTTATTTGATGCCTGATACCTGATCTCACCTCGTGATCTCACACTTCTAGCTCTTTCTCTGTGCTCCACGATACTTTCGGAGAGGATTAAGATGAACTCTGCAATCATTGACATCTTTCGGTTTCTTAGAATGTACTTTGCTTTATACTCATTTTCTTCACCTTGTCTGTGTTTTCTGCCATGTCCACTTGGAAGTGCTTTTGGATTGATAACCATAAAAGTAAATTGGAAGTTTGGTCATTCTGTTAGTTTTCTTTTTTTGCTTCTTCTTCGCATTACTTTTTTTCCCTCATCAATAGAATTTTATTGCTAACCAACCTGCCATCTCACTAACCTACTAGTCTACCAATTATTTTGGTAATTTTAGGCATAATCCTTTTTGGATTTATTTGCTTGGACACCATCCACAGGCATTACTGTTGCTCGTCCTTCTTGACATTGGAGGTTTTGAGATGACTTTTCACACAGAATGTGTTCTTTACAAATCTGAGCTCTTCAAAGATCGTTGGTGTCTTGAGTTGGATGTGTAAACTGTAATAAAAGTGTTCATATGGTTAAATTGGAGACCTCTTGGTGGTGTGGGGTAAGTGTGGGCCTGCTAACTGAACGTTGAAGTGTGGCCTGCAGTTCAAACCCACCAGCTGCTCCCCAGAGGAGGCTGTTTGCTGCTTTCAAGACTTACGGCTCCCATACCCTGGGCAGCTGTTCTGCTCTATCTTCTAGTGCCACTGCGAGTTGGAATGGACTGGCAGCACCAAGCAGTGTAGTTATATCACCCAACCCTCCCCTTCTTCTTAAGATTTATTTTGGCTCTGTGATTATATTTCAATTTTTTTATATGAACACTGTGAATTCACCTTCCCTAAGGTCTAGGGCTCTGTATCTCATCTTCACGACAAGTTGGAATATGAAAACGACCTGACTTTTCTTTACTTCTGCTTCACCAATATATGCCATCTTTCAAGAGTCAGGATATAGTTCAGAATAGGTGTTCTTTCACTGCGACATTTAGTATTTTGACCACTCTTTCCCCCAAATTCTTACCAAGCATGATTGTCCATCTGAACAATCTGTTGTCAGACACACAGCTATGGTTGGCCATGATTACTGGTTGAATTCATTCATTACTGTCACCTCATAAGAAATGGCTCATTTCCTGAGGTTACCGTGGGTTAAATAGCATTAACTAGGCAATGTGAACATAGATGGATTTCCAGGATGATCACAGAGCAGACGGAGCATCCTCCTCATGTCCGATTAATATGACAACACTGCTGGGCTGTTTTGCTCTTTTCTCCAAAAATGGTCCTAAGTCTTCATCCCATCACAGTGCACCGAGAGGAGAAAAAGTAAGTTAATTTCTCCATCTCCATTTTATAACTCTAAAGCCAAACCCCATTCACTGGCACGGAGTCACTTTCAACTCAGAGCAACCTGGTAGGACAGAGGAGCACTGTCCCTGTGAGTTTCCGAGACTTTACACTTGAAAAGCCTCATCTCTTTCTCCAGGAGCAGCTGGTGGATTCAAGCTGTGTAGTTGAGCTTAGCCACTGGGGTTTCAAAAGCTTACTAGCCGGGTGAGATGTTCCCTTTGTTGCTTTGCAACCTCACTTCTTGATTTAGCCCCTAGCCTTCTTGCAGGGTGTTGATTTAAGTAACGCCAATATGGGACAAGGTACTTAGAGTTTATGACATTGTGACATTATGTTGATTATTAAAGAGTCAAACTAAAACTCAGACACATGCCGGGGCAATGTTGTTTGACAACTTGGGTTTGAGAGACACTCAGAGTTCTGTGATCCTAAACCAAACCCCTGCCCTGGAGTCCATTCTGATTCATAGAGCCTCTGGGTAGGGGTTCTGAGACAACATCTGAGACGGGAGCAGATGACTTCATCTTTCTCTTTGGAGTTGCTGCTGGGTTTGAACTGCTGACCTTGTGGTTAGCACCCCAATGCCTGCAGAACATTCTACTTAATGAGTTTCTCAGACCAAGCAGCTCGGCGGCTGAGGTGCAGAGGAGGTAAATCAAGTCTCATCCTCCCCCGACTCCTTTTTCTCTTTCTCCTTCAATTTAAAAGAGGATTTGTTTTTATCAAGATACTACGTGTTTTTCTTTTTTAATTTGGGTCTGGTCTGCCTGGGAGATAATTTCATTTGGACATGTAATGAAATGTTTTATTTATTCATTTAGTTTTACCATTTATGAGTTTTTATTTTTAAGTTGGGAGAATTATATAAAGAACAGCAATATAACCTTCCCCCAAGTCACTAATTAACATTTTACCAATGTGATAGTTAGCTGTCTACCTATTTATATTTTTCTGAATTGCTTAAAAATTACAGATGTCATGTCCTGCGCACATTTCTCGCCTATGAATAAGAACATTTTCAGACTTAACCGCAATGCTGTGATCACACCAAAGGAAGTGAATATGAACACATTACTATTGTTTACCAAGTATATTTATGTTTTCTGAGTTGTCCCACCATATTGATAACAGCTCTCCTCCCACCTGTGTCCAGTCAAGGTGTACACAGTGCAGTTGGTCCACACGTCTCCCTCCCCTTGCCCTGTGCTGATTCCGACTCAGCAAGGTCCTAGGCCGGCTTCCCAGGAGCAGACAGCCTCATTTCTTCTGCAGAGGGGCTAGTGGGTTTGAACTGCTGACCCTTGGTTAGCCGCGAGGGCTTATCCTACAGCCCTCTACTCTCGAGGCTATGATAGGCTATGCTTAGCCTTTGCTTGATTTTCATGGCCTTATATTTTTCATGAACCCAGGCCACTTGGAGACCCGTGATGTCGGTGTTTCCCACTGTTGGTGGGAAAGGATCTTGGCCCGGCCCAGATGCACCTGTCCCTTTGTGGTGAATAGTGTGTCTGTAGGTCCTTAGCTTGAGACCAGTGCTTCTCAAAGTGAGTAACACCTCTCCCTGCGGGGTACTAGAAGGACCCCAAACCAAAAATCCAAATTCGGTGCCACGGAGTTGACGCCGACTGACAGTGACCCTATAGGACAGATAGAAGTACTCCTGTGGGGTCCTGAGACTGTGCTCTCCTGGTCGTTTTCCTGTGGTTTTGAACCGCTGGTCTCAGCATGTAACCACCCTGCCACCAGGGCTCCATGGAGGCTCAGGAGGCTGCCAGTGCAGATGCCTACACTTTCCCCAGACTGGTGGGCTATAGTACAAATATCCGGGTACGTGGAGCTTGGTGAATTCGTCTGTTTTCTGAAAAGGGGACTGCAGGCCAAATACATTAGGAACCTGTGCTTTAGACCATGTGAGAATTGTGGTCCCCAGCAATCTTGGATTCAGTGTTTTAGCATCTGGTGAACGGGTTTCTATGATTTCGTTATTACTTCGTGGGCCACAGAGGGGTAGTTTCATTCTCCCTGTTCCCAACATTTATTAGATGACCTTCCAATATTAGAAAAATACTTCCCCAGAACTCTGTCTTTTAGCATCATTCAAGAACCAGTTTTATGGACACAACATTCGCAGATCATACAGTTCATTAGTTCAGACATTAAAAAGAGTTGTGCAGTCATCACCCCAGTCCATTGTACAGCATTTTCTTCTTCCTTGTGCTCAGCATTATCAGCTTTCTATTTCTCCTCCAATGCCCTCTGCCTCACTCCCAAGAAAGTATCCGTCCAGTCTCTGTGGACTCACGTACCCTAGATTTCATATCCAGAAAAACATACACAGACCCAGCAACAATAACAAAAGAAAGCAGAACACAGTAACATCTTTTTTTTTCCCTTCTATTTCTCCAAATGTGCCAGTTAGAGTGAAGCTCCAGATCCGCTGCCTCCTATGTCCTTTGGAGCGGACTCTATGGTCTCTGAGCACTTCTTTTGCTGCTGGTACAACTGAAGCTCTCCCTTGCTCTATCTCAGGCTCAGCCATTTCCCCCAGGACCTGTGCTTCCTGGAAACTGTAACTCACAGGTCCTCTGATTTGTCTCTGGGCAGGTACAGCACCAATGAAGGGGAGACCTGGAAAACATTCCTCTTCTCCGAGAGGCCAGTGTTTGTGTATGGCCTTCTGACAGAGCCCGGAGAGAAGAGCACAGTCTTTACCATCTTTGGCTCTAACAAGGAGAATGTCCACAGCTGGCTCATCCTCCAGGTCAATGCTACCGATGCCTTGGGTAAGCCCCCGCCTCCTTGATTCTTTGCGCATAGACATTTATTGACTTCTGATTGTGTGCAGAGTATCTGCCTCCCTCCTGTGCACCTCTCACAGTCTGAGTCACTGGAGGCAGGATCCTGCCTGGCCTTGGGTGAGTCCTCTTCCTAGGACTCTGCTAGTCTTTGCACCTCCCCTCCCTGCTGCAGTCCTGGGTACAGGTATGTCTAAATACCTGTCAGCTGAATGTGTGAGTGAATGAAGGGGTGTAAAACACACCTTCACAGACCAGCAGTTCCAAGTTGTTTGTCCAGCTCTGTGCCAGGCGAAGGTGCGGGCCTCGTAATACAGTCTCTAAGGGCTGTCTGAGACCTCGTCACAGTCTGCTCATGCAGAACCAGACACATAATAAGTAAGCGGGGAGAAGGGAAACAACTCGGGGGCCCTCTGCCACCATGTCCCCCTGCCTTTACTCGCTTCTTGGCTTGGGCTCACGTGGCCTTAGCTGCCTGGAAGGCTCCCTGTACCTTCCCCTAGCCCACCCAGTCAGTTTCCACTTGATGACATTGTTCCCATGCTTCAGGGTCCGATGCGGATGCTGGGAATCCCAGGTAAAAGATGCTTCCATAGTCCGGAGTGTGGCCCTGCCACAAATGATGGGTGTGGGTGCCATCCCCCACCAACTGGACTGTGGGGCCCTTTCTTGTCGATGCTTTAGTTCCCCCACTGGACATCCTGGTACTCTTGCAGTCATAAAGGGTTTGGGAGGTATTTGGAGCACAGGTGAGTTGACAGTTGCTGGTCTTCTGCTCTAGGAAGGTTTGAACCTGACTGGAGAGAGATGTAAGGTAGACAAAAGGCAGGCAGGGGAGTTTGCGAATTCTCTTGGAAGCTGCGGCATTTAAAAGGGAGGTGATTTGATAGGAGTGGTTGTGCCAGAGTGCCTGGCTGTCTCTCAGCCTCCATGGGGAAGACCCTGTGCTTTCAGTGTGGAGAGGGTGAACTTCCTAATGGCCCCGTGATGCCTTGCCACCCGAGGTGCCCGCACTGCCCAAGGGGGGGTGGGAGTGGCAGGCAGGGAACAGCACTCCAGGGAGTCGACCTCTCCCCAACCCTTAAGACAGAACTCTGGGTACCTGTTTTTAAAGGAAACTGCTGGTTCCTAAGACGTCTCAGATGTCTTGTCTCTGCCGGAAGTTGGCTTACTTCTCAGTTTCTCAGATGAACCCTTGCCGCTTGCCATTGGCATGGGGTCCTCTAGTTGCTCTCCACCCGCACGTGCATTGCATGCTGCTCTTGGGTTTGGTGTGGCTCCAGGGCGTCCTCTAGCTAGATTAGGCTGATGCCCTCCCTGGGCAGCAGCACAAGGGCCAGAGAGTGGGCACTGGGCTGAGAGGAGGTGGGCAGGACAGAAAACCCCCAGAGGAAGACTGCATCTCATCCTTCTTGCTGTGTCCCTCTTTCCCCAGGGGTCCCCTGCACAGAGAACGACTACAAGCTGTGGTCCCCCTCGGACGAGCGGGGCCATGAGTGCTTGCTGGGACACAGGACTGTTTTCAAGCGGAGGATCCCCCATGCCACCTGCTTTAATGGCGAAGACTTCGACAGGCCCGTGGTGGTGTCCAACTGCTCGTGCACCCGTGAGGACTACGAATGGTTCGTCCGCCAGATGCGCCGTGCTGTTGGGACAGGGCCTGGGCCATGGGCCCTTCCCCCGGGAGGGAAGGGTGGAACATGACATATTTAGGGAGCATCCTTTATGAACTAGGACCTGAGGGAGACACTTTTACATTGGGACCCCCACTTCATTTTCCAGTCCACCCAGTGAAGTGTGGGTGTTGTGATCCACGGAAGTGGCAGCAGTTTGTGTAGCGTGTGCCCTGAAAACCCACCTCCAGCTCCTGGATTCTGATTCACGGGGACCCTCTCGGGCAAGGCAGGACTGCCCCATGGGTTTCCACGACTCTCAGTCTTTACGGAAGCAGACTGGCTCATCTTTCCCCATGGAGTGGCTGGTGATTTTGAGCTACCCACCTTTCAGCAAAACCCACAGAGCTGTTTGAGGACCCCAGGGATGACACTTCACTGCCCCTCCTCCGTGTTCTGAGCCTGCGTGTCTATCCCGCCCTGGCCCACCTGACTCCTGGAAGCCCACTGGGGGAGTCTTGTGGGTCATAGAGCAGGCAAGCCCCGGCCTCCCCTCCCCAGCTGCAGGCTGCAGGCCTGGCGAGAGTGAGAAGCAGACGACTGGTGGGTGTCAGCCGTCCTGCTGCAGCTGCGCTGGGTGTGGCAGCTGCTAGAGAGGAGCCAGCCGCGGGCGAGTGCTTGGCTTGGAGGGATGTTTGCTGGGCTGGGGCTGGGGCAGTGAGAAGGGGAATGGTCCAAAAATGGACAGAGGAGAGAGAAGGCAAATGAAAGATGTGTCCCATCTGATCCCTTAGTTTAGATTGTGAAGGATGACTGCTGTTTCTGACAAACCTGGGAAGCTCAACTACGAGCACATAGCCCATTGCTTTGGAGTTGATTTAGACTCATGGGAAAGGGTTTTCAGTGGTTGTTGCATTTGGAAATAGATTACCAGGCCTTGCTTCTGAGGTACTTTGAGGTGGATGCAAACTTTCAGCCGTTTGGTTGGCAGCTGAAGGCATTTACCATATGCACTAGCATACATTCTCTGATGTCCGGGGCCACTTTCTTTTATTTGCAAAAAGGTATACAAATACATCTTTGTAGTTCTCTGCATTGCCAAGCAGTGTCACTGCAGTCACTTGACTGCAACCCCCAGGAAGCAAAGAATTTCATATTGTGACCCTTTACCTCCATCTCCCACCTCCCCTCCAACATTTGTTCTGAAGTGTGATGCATTTTGCTCTGTGAGATGGGGTGACGAGAGAATGTGGTCAGCTGACTTTCTTAGTTCACTAGGCCATTCCCTCACATGAAGAATTGTCTAAAAGGGTACTTTGCCTAGTGGAGGCAAAGAAGTAATTAGCTAATGGCCCACTTACTCTCCCCCAAAGACTTAAAACAGACATTCAACGAGAATTAATTGATTGAATGAGTGGGGCCCATTTGATTCAGGAGTAAAACAGATTTCCTTTGAACAAGTTGCTAAAAATTTATTTAATAAGATTATGATATAATATATCCAAGCTACTGTTCATGCTTTTCATATAGTTAACATTTGGAAAATAATCACTGGGCTGAGTGCAGCAGAGCAGATGCAGTCTTTATGGGGGATGGAGTGTATCTGCGAAGAAAATTTCTTTGAGTGCTAGGATTCAGTGTTTGGCCCAGACCTTGAAAGCATATGGCCTAGTTACCTTGTTGTAGAGTTCTCATTGTGACTTAGTGAGGCCTGGTGGAGAGACAGGCTGCACTGAGACTAGGTTCAGGCCTCTTGCTTCCTACTCCAGGGCTTTACATGGGCCCCAGATCACAGAGAGTCTTGTGGACAAGCCAGTGTGTTCCAAAAGGCAGGCTTCCAAGGAGAATGTCTAGCCAGCGTGCAGACAGGCCTCATAGTGCATCCTTCATTTTTCAAAAGTTATTTAAAAATTTTCTCTTTTAGTTCTAACGCTATCAAGAAGAAGGTATTCTTGTTCAATGCCAGTAGTTCTTTAAGTCTACAACTTGTTAATCCATTTTATCAACCTGGGGGATAGAGAGTCTTTAGACAGGAAATCAGATCTAGTAAAAACTTAACATTTGTTTCCGGTGTAAGGATTGACCATTTTTTGTCTCTTTATGGCCTAGCTAGGTACCTGGGTCACCTTGACCCCATGGTTTCTGACTCAGGCGTGACCTTCTGTACAACAGGGTGCGGCGCTGTCCAGTCCAGTGTCTCCATGTTCGCTCTTGGGCCAGTCCCTCTCATGGAGGGCCTTCCTCCCTGCCCAGGCCTAGCTGTATCCAATTGTGGCTCTGCTAGAAAATGCCATTTGAAAACGTAGTACAGAACAGGAGTCTTCTTTGAGACACAGGCTAAGGAAGTGAAGGTGCAGGCAGTATGCAATCCTGTAGGAGAACTCCGCCGCGAGGGTGCTGAAATGTGTGGAGAACATGAGATACTAACTTGACAAACCTTGTTGCCTTTGCAGTGACTTTGGCTTCAAGATGAGTGAAGACTTGTCATTAGAAGTTTGTGTTCCAGATCCCGAGTTTTCTGGGACGCCCTTTTCTCCTCCTGTGCCTTGTCCTGTGGGTTCCACGTACAGGAGAACTCGAGGGTGCGTATCACAGAAGTCCCAAGACTCCCCCCCTCCCCCCCCTGCCACGCACTCTGTTGCCGTCTGTTATGTCGCTCTGCGTTGGTGTCTGCTTCCCTGGTGCTCTCTCCGGGCATAACCTTTAAGCTTGTCTGGGACACATATCCTCTTTTACCTTGCGAGCCCCCTTCTATGTCGCAGGTGTCGTGGGGTGGCATTGCGGTCGTTCGTTACAGTGCCACCGTTAATGAACCCACGACCACCAAGCTGATTCCAACCCCTGACAACTCTTTGTAGCTTCCTAAGGCTGGCAATCTCTATGGGAGTAGGTCGCCTCTTTTCCCTCGGAGGCTCTGTTGCACTTGAACTGCCAACTTTACAGTTATCAGTCCAGCACATGCCCCGGGACTCCTGCCGTCGTTAACAACACCCTATCGTTTCACTCTCTTTCCTTTTAGTTGTGTGCTATATACTTCTGATTTTCACTTTCCAGAGTCCCTTAGTGTGGGCAAGGAGGGAGTCGTGCCAGGCAGACCGCCCCTCTCAACACTGGAGTCTGCTGAAGTCACATAAATTTCCCAGGACCCCGCCCCCCCCGTCATCCCAAAGGAGTCACCGTCAGAACTTCCCGAGGCATCCTGGGAAGTCATAGTCATGTTCTCCTTGTGCTGTTCATGGCCAGGCTGTTGGTCTCAGGTGGCTCCGTACATTTGTAGCTAGCTGAGACTGGGGGGTGGTGCTGCTGTGTCGGCCAAACCCAGTTTTCATGCCTTTGAAGGTCAGTCTCAGTGTCCTATTCCTCCCTTGCATAGACCTTAGTATAGGAGCCCTGGTGATAGAGAGGTTCCGTTGGCTTGCAATCTGTGTGGTCAACAGTGCAAGACCACCAGCAGCTCCTCGGGAGAAAGACTGGGCTATCTACTCCCATAGCCAGTGAGAATCTCAGACACCCAGAGGGCACTTTAGTCGGCACTGACGTGGTGGCCCCGAGTTTGGATTTTTGGGTGTGTGCCTTATTGTACTCAACAGTACACTCTTAGTTATCACAGGGAAAGAACTCGTTTTCACAGACACTGGAGGCTTGTCTACCTGCTCCTGCTAAACCTCTGTGGGCTGTGGCCCTGCCCTTCTACTTGGCTCGACCTCGCAGCACCTCACTGCCTCGCCTGTTGCCTTTCCTGGTTGAGCTGAAGACCTCCTGTGACCTTCATGCTGGGTTTTGAAATGATTCTTTTCTTCCCAGCTCAGGTGTTAGGAGGTGTTCTAGAAGGTGTCATTTGCTCCTGGGAGGGTTTTTGACAGCTGGACACTGGGCAGTAGTAGTACCTGCTACTGAAGGTGTATACTGGAGGCACAGAGGGGATAGTGATTGTCAAGGACTGCTTATGGAGTAGAAACCAGGCACAGTGAGGGCTGCTCCTATAGCCAGAGACCAGTGGCCACCCAACTCCACATTCTATAATTCCCAGTGAGCTCCTTTCAGATGCCTAGAACAACATTGCAGAATTCCAGTGTTTGCAAACTCTCTTGGCCCTGGTGAGGAATAAAAACTGCACGTCTGTAAATTTCTTGGCAACTCTCAGAGTATCTTGTCATCCACATCTTCAGAGGACTTTGCTGAAGAGCTATGTTAAAAACTCAGTGCCTCCGTTGCCTGCACCTGCCCCGTCTAGTGATACCCGCAACCAAGACGTAGCCATCCAGCCACAACCCTCGTTTGCTACAGACCTGCTTAGCTGGGCTCTAGTTCCCCTGGGAGAAAGTATCTCTCCGGTCAGGGTGCCTTCAGAGAAGGAGTGTTCTTTGATGCTTCTGATCTCTTGTGCTTTGTTTGACAGTTACCGCAAGATCTCTGGGGACACTTGTAGTGGTGGGGATGTGGAAGCTCGCCTGGAGGGGGAGCTGGTCCCCTGTCCCCTAGCAGGTAAGAGAGGGTTTTCTTCCTTTTCACATCTTCACATGCCATCAAAGTCTCATCATGATGCCTCCCAATTCCAGGCTGGTGGCTCTTCTAATTTAATGGAAACTTACAGAGATCTCCAAAGCTTGGCATTTAAACCAAGCTTTTATAGAACTGTACACCTTTGTAGCAATAGAAGAGCTGTCCATCAGTTCCGTGGTTGTCATCGTGTTCTGCTGGGGATTAGGACCAAGGGTTGTGTAGGGGTTGAATGTTCCCTGATCTGCTGGTCCGAGTAGGATAGGAATACGCTTGTGGCCTCTTGGGAAGTAGTGAAGTATTCTCTGTTAATTTTATTATCATCATCATAACTACCATTTTTTGTGGAATTTTACAGATTTTTAATGCATCGCTGATTTCATACTGTGATCAAACCCAGCAAAACATCAGCTCTAATATTTAAAAAAAATCAGCTTATTAGCAGCTCTCATTTTTTTAAAAGCAACTTATTATCAGCTCTCATTTTTTCCCCCCTGTGAAGAAACATGTTCAGAAGAGAAGGTTAGAAAACTTAATTAAGGTCACTTATCTACTAACTGAACAAGTGAAAATTCAGGTTCTCAGTCTGAGCTTGTAGCTGGACATGATCCAAATGGCATGTAAGTGTCATTTCCACGATTTCAGACCATCGCTGTGCTTGCTAATTAAGGGGGAGGAAATTCTTGAAGCAATCACACATCAGAAAACAGGTAATGCCTGGTGGTGGTTGGGAGAGCTCTTGCAGTGCAGTGAGATCAGAAGAGAAGCAGGCAACCTTGTCTACTGAAAACTTCAGACAGATTTGTGGTTGGATGCCCAATCCGGTCTGTCCTGAAGCCTTCATCAAACAAAGAAGGCCTGACTGGCCGTCAGCTTCAGCGAGGTCGCACCTGTGCAAATCCTGCCAGCCTGGAAGCACACACCAGAAGTCAGAACGCCAGAAGTCAAAACGCACCAGGCGGCCACCTGCCTGTGTCTTTCTGGTTTGGTGGGTGCTGGCTAACTCACTGAATGCATGAAACGAGAGGAACAAAACGAACACCGCAGCCTGAGTCTGGGCATGCAGCGAAGGGATTCCGATTTCATTCGGGGCCGCCACGCAGCATAGCACCAACATGGAGCCTTTAGAAACTGGGCTGGCATGCCACACACGGGCCCTCAGTTGACACGGGGGTGATAGAACACGGGGAGGCATCTGCAACAGAGCCGTGAAATTCTGGCAGCGAAACAGTTGCTAAGCGCGTAGCACCTTTCCCTCCTCCACTGCTTCTACCGTTCGTTCATGAAGAGCCCCTCTCTGTGCTCTGCCCAGTCAGTCCTATTCCCGCCCCTCAGAGCAGCTGAGCCAAGGTTGGGTGAGAAGGTGGTGGCTGGTGGGAGCCCCCAGTGAGGCAATACAGCAGCATTCTTCCCTGCAGGCAGGGCAGAGCCGCTCTCTCGTTGGCACACTGCGCGCCAGCTTGCCCTGGTGTTTTTCATACTAAGCTCATTAGTCCTTTAATTTAATCTCTTATCATTACCAGAGTAATTAACATACCTCGCTGTGGAGACTTCAAAAGAACACAGTTTCAGCAGATTCCTACAAATGAGCAAGCAGACAATATTAAGTAGGCCCCTCAGAAGAGCCGTTATTGATGAGGACTTGGGATCATAGGGTTTGAATGATGGCTCTTCAGGGGCTGGAGTGCATACTTTTTGTAATAAATATTTCTGGAGAAAACTCAGCTAGGGACAAAGCAGTTTGTTTAAGGAAGTCAAAACTGGCAGGAATGCTATTTTCTCCTCTGATAAGAGATAGAACAGGAAATGAGGTGGAAAAATCTCATTTGCAGCCTGGGCCGCCTCCTAAATGTTAAAAAATTAAAAAAAAATGCATAGGATAAAAGACTGGGATGCGGCAAGAGAGAAAGGGATGGTTTAGTAGGACTAATGAAAACCATTCGCCACCTGGACTATGCAGATGCCCACCTTGCTTGCTGAAAGTGAAGAAACACTTACTGATGAAGACCTAAGACTGCATGTTGCACTGCAACATAAAGAAAATAGAAGTCCTCTTTCCTGGCCAGTAAGCAGCAACAGGGTTGTTTTGGGGGTACAAAAGAGACCCCATCTCTAATATAACTTAAAGAAAACACTTATTAAGCCTTCAAAGAGACCAAGACACAGGCACACCCAGAGGGAGGTTAAAAGGGCGTCCAAGGGTGTATTGAGATACCCAAAACCCAGCATGGCCATTGATTCAAGGCAGACTCACAGTCGAGTGCCTGCGTCTATAGGACAGGGCAAAACTGCTCTGTGGACAGTGAGTGAGTTTTCAAGACTGTAACTGCTTACAGGAGTAGAAGCCTGTCTTTCTCCTGAGAAGCAGCTGGTGGTTTCAAACTGCAGACCTTGCAGATCGTAACCTAATGCATAACCACTACACCACCAAGACTCCTGGCTATAATACAAAGCTTTCAAAAAAGATGCATGGTGGGCAAGGCAACTGTCATAGAAGCATGATTGGTGGCAGATCAGGACATCACAGGTACAGGTGGGACTACAGAAGCAGGAATGTGACCATGATGGGGACCCGTACCTTTTGTTAGACAAAAGAACTTATAAGATTGGTCGTGATCCTCAAACCAAGGCAGTCCCGGCAAGCCTGATAGCCTCATGACTGTGTGACCCGGTCCAGTGACCTCCATCAAGGAGAACCTTGACAAACCCCTAAGAGAAAACTACCCCTCCCTGGGCTGGCCAGGAAAGGGTGGAGGCTGTCTACTCTCCAATGCACGATGCAAAATTGTGAGGGCAAGAATAGCTCCAGCCTTGCTTCATGACCTGACCGCCTTCAGTGGAGGCTTAGCCTATGAGTTATGAATTATTATAATATCTTTAAAGGCTCCAAAAAATGACTTTATAAAAGAAAACAAGTAAACAAATAAGCAAAAAGAAAGTTGATGGTTCCCAGTTATGAAAGATACAATGTCTGGGGTCTTAAAGGCACATAGTTAAAAAAGTAGCCATTTAGCAGGGAAGCAACAAAGCCCACAGAGAAGAAGCACATCAGCCTGTGTGATCATGAGGTGTTGATGGAGAAAAGCATCAGAAGTTCAAAAACAAGCAACCAAAAAGATGTGAAGGGCCGGGGATGTTGTGGAGACCCACACTCCATCTGTAAGATAATTGGACAGCCCCTCTCAGGAGGGCTACACGCAAGGGATGATAAATCCACAGTGAGGTCTAGCACTGAAGAACCACATACCTATCCTCTAGTTCTTTAATTTTCCTCCTCTAACTGTTATGGTTTTTACTTGTTTTTGCCTCAGTCACGTTCGATTTACATATGTTCATTTGTATATTTGAGATTGTTTGGTAAATGAAAGTCAGAAGAGATAACACTTCAGAAGCAGTAACAGGAGTAATGGTTCCCTGAGGGTATGGGAAGAGGAGGGTAGCATTGATGACTGTGTAACCCCACTTGATGGGATTGTGTGTGACTGGATATAGTGGATTGTGTACGATAGGCAAAAACAAACAAACAACTATTGCAGGGAAAAAAATGAAAGGGTTCTTGGGGGAGCCAGGGAGGAAAGGGATAAAGGGCATCTGACATCAAGTAGTTCAAGAAGAAAGAAAATGTTTAGAATCTGATTGTGGTAGCAATACTGTTGATGTGATTGAACTATAGAATGTTAGGATATTTGTAAGAGCTCCCAATAAAATGCTTAAGAAAAAAAGGAGAAGAAGAAGTAAGTACATGCTGGAGTCCTGTTTCACTCCACCCTCTTGGAAGGATCTCTTAAGAAGAAGAAGAGTGAAATTAAGAGTATTGCTGTCTGACATTAGATAAATATTTTAAGATGCAGAGTCTCATTTTATAGATGAGATAGCATCATCTGTATTTTTTTAAAATGGCAGCATCATCTGTATTTATATTATAAGAGCCAACCAACACAGTGCAGTGGTTAAACTAGGCCCTTGAGACTATCACAGATAGATGACCTGGTTCAAATTGTTAACTCGTTAACTGGAGTTTCTTTAACTTTTCTGGTTTCACTTTTCTTCTGTGTGATCGTTTGTATTAGGCTAGGTTGACTGGAAAGCAAATCCAGGGACAATTAGATATGTGTAAGAGAGAGTCATATTAAGAAGTAAACAGCAAGCAAACAGCCTGGTCCAGATCAAGTCCATAAGTCCAGTACTAGTCCATAAAACCGCTGCTAATCCATAAGTCCCTCTTCAGACTCACACAAGCACGCACAGTGCTGCAGAATGAGGGGGATCACAGGCCAGTGGGTGCAGCGTTATGTGGTTCCAATGGCGGTGGCCACATCCAGGGCTTGCAGCAAGGCGGGTCAACCAGCAGGTAAGTGAAGGCCGAGAGATTCCCAGGGCCTTTGTTCTGAGAAGACCGCACCCACAGGCGGTACCATCAGGCTGTGTGTGGCCTGATTGACAGGCCACACACCACTCCTACACTTTTACATATCAAGTTGACATGAGATTATGTAACTACCACATAGTTTCTACATCATATAGTTTTATCAAACAATACCTAGTACATTGTAAGTACGTTATTTAGGCCTCTACTAGGTATATTTGTCGTGGTTACATGTTGGGCTGCTCACCTCAGAGTCAGCAGTTTGAAGCCACCAATCGATGTCTCTGCGAGAGAGTGATGAGGCGTTATACTCTCATATAGCATGTAGTTCAGAACCCTCCACGGACAGTTCTGTCCTGCCCTATAGGAAGATGATGAGTTGGAATCAATTGGATGGTGGTGAGGTTTTTTAAAAGGATCTTTCTGAGGGTCTCTGGCGGTGCAATGGGGATATACATTGGGCTCTAACTTCAAGGTCAGCAGTTTGAACGCAATAGCTACTCTGTGGGGAAGAAAGGTTTTTCTGTGCCTGTACAGACTTACAGCCTTTAAGTCACCATCAACTCGATTGTCACACATTTTGTTCAGTAATCGAGAACAAATGTGTTATTACTGTATTGAAAATCTGATAGTCAATCTAATTGCCAGATGTCATTGTGAACAATGCCGAGTAAGAGAACAGTACATAGTAATTTGGAGAACTGATCTACAAGGCTCCTGGAACTAAAGGTTCCTTAGTCAACACAATAGCTGGCCATGTGAGAAGCCCGGAGATGGGTGAGGGCCTGCTTATTGCGGGACTATGCTGACAAGTGTGACCTGGAAGATGTTAGGCCAACCTCAGAAGTTTAGATGTTGGAGCATGTCTGCTGGGCAAGTGCAGGAAAAACAAGGAAAACTGAGGCCCACACTGGCATGCACAGAAGTGTAAGTCATTTGCTCAAAAAAGTAATCCCATCACATATCTTTGATGAGTCATGCTTGACTCTAAGCACTCCTGAGTCCAACTTACCTTTTGTCCATCCGTCTGTGCAGAGGAGAACGAGTTCATGCTGTATGCCATGCGGAAGTCCATCCATCGCTACGACCTAGCCTCGGGAGCCACTGAGCAGTTACCTCTGACCGGCTTGCGGGCAGCAGTGGCCCTGGACTTTGACTATGAACACAACTGCTTATACTGGTCCGACCTGGCCTTGGACATGATCCAGGTGAGTCACCCCCTGTCTGGCCCTGAGGACCATGCCTTCTGCTCCTCCTGGCCTGAGCGTCTGGTGCTGGTAAACACCATTCGGAAGGAAAGACCTAAGGAAATGGTTAACTAGGGGTTTCTAAATCGAGGTTCATCTTGGGGTATACTGAGGAAGCTTATTCATTTTCCTGACTTCACGTTTTTCTTTCCCTTCACTGCTGACCATGTAGTGAGGACAAAGAGAGCCTTCCGTTTTTGTCTTGCTTATTAGGGAGGTGTCATTTTTCCGACTGGGGTAACTAATGATTACTAGTCACCCGCTTTTGTACCACCTGCCTGTTTAGCGCCTTCCTTACAAGCTGACGTGGTAATGGGTCTTGACTTAACTGTTTCTCCACCTAATTGTCCATGTCACCTTTTCTGAACACAAACAAGAACCAGGAAGTAAGCTGTAAAGATCCCTGAACAGGGATCCGTGGATCCATGCCTCCGTGTACTCAAATCCACATATTTATAAAAAGCATTCAACAGGTTTGGTCTAGACTCCGTTCCAAGAGCAGTTGTTGAAAGCTTGAACATGGGGGGGAAGGGCATAGGCCGGGGGTGGGGGTGGGGCGCAGACCTCTGAAGTGAAGCTGCTTCATCCATGAAGCACGGTATTAAGCAGGTACCAGAACCAGACACAGTGGCAATCTGATTTCCTTTATTTTATAAGCAACAGACTTGCATGTACATCTTCATCATCTCTGGTCCCTTTTTGGTGAAGTAGCCACAAACCAGTGTTTTTAATTTTTATTTATTTTAATTTTTTTTAGGCATCACTGCCCTCTGGTGGTGGGAGTAGGAGGCCCAGCCTTTGCTCCTGTGAGCTGGAATTGAACCTCCATCCCAGTAGGCTGCAGTCCCGCGCACAACCACTACGCCACTGGGGCTCAGCCCAAACCAGTGTTTATAATGATATGAATGAGTGATAGAAATGGTTCGGTTTGGCTTGTTGCCAGAGACCACAATTCACACCTGGAAATTTACTAACGTGAAACAGCTCATCCTTTGCCCGTTCAGCCCGTTAGTAAAGTGGTACCCTGATTTGAGTGCTTCACAGCTGTGCCATTCTTTTCCTCTCTCTAGCGCCTCTGCTTGAATGGGAGTACAGGGCAAGAGGTCATCATCAATTCCGGCCTGGAGACAGTGGAAGCTTTGGCTTTTGAACCCCTCAGCCAGTTGCTTTACTGGGTGGATGCTGGCTTTAAAAAGATTGAGGTATGTGCATTCCTGCGTTGTCTGCCTGGCCAATCTGGTTGATGGCTCTGCAAGTCTCAGGGAGTGTTCAGAGACTGAGCTGGCTGAGTCCGGAGGGTGGAGGAAGAAGGGGCAGAGGCTCAAAGTGATTGCTCTCCACCACAAAGGCCCCCAGAGGACAGGACGCCACATCCATCCACCAGGGATTCTACTCAGATGCTGAAAGTTGGGCTAGGGGCCAGTAGAAGAATAGAATCATAGCCATAATGATAATAATACCATCCTAGAATTGATCTATAACCCTATAGCATTATCATGTTATAAAATATATAGTATAGTATTATATATTACCGATTCCATGATAATAATAATATAGCATTATAATGATGCTATAATACAGTAGTACTATGATAATGTGATACTTCTGCATATTATTACAGTGTTGTCATCATTAATATTAATGATAATAGGGCTTTACTATTTACCAAACTCTGTTGCAAATCCTGTTGGGTCCATTTCAGGCAGTGGTTCTTAACCTTCCTAATCCCTCCACCCTTTCACACAGTTCCTCATGTTGTGGTGATCTTTCTCGACCATAACAATATTTCCCTTGCTACTTCATCACTGTCCTTTTGCTCCTGTGGTGAAACCGTGATTCCTGTGAAAGGGGTTGTGACTCACAGGGTGAGAACTGCTGATTTAAAGACCTACCTGATTCACTCTTCAGAGCAGTTCTGGGAGGTGTATGCATTTTTGTTTTTCCTATTTCTCTTTTACAGAGCTTTATTTACAGTACCTTTAGTACCCACTTCTCCTTTGCATCCCTAATGTTATAGAAGGGTAGTGAACGCCTCCTAACCCCATCTGCATGCCAACTCATAGCCAGTGGCTCAGACTGACCAGTGGTTCTATGGGAGAAGGACTTAGTCATACAAACCCGAAGGAGCAGTTCTTTCTGCCAGTGCTAAGTAGTTTATTGTGAGTCAGAATTAACTTGATGGCATGAGGTTCTGAGCCATCAAAATCACTGACCTAGGTAATTAAGGTGCACTGAACTCTTGCAAGAGACTACTATGGCCCTTCGGCCAGGCCTCCACTCCTCTTTCCAGTGACCTGTCATCCAGCTACTGCAGCCCAGGGGAAGTAGAATGCACTTTTGAGCAACGTGCCACAGAAAGCCAAGAGAAGGCGCAAGATCAAAGGCACAGTCTCGAGAGAGGGTCCTGGTTTTGGTCTGTCCCATTGCTGACCAAATGACATCAGACAAGTCTCTCTCAGGCTTCTCAGCCTCATCCGTAAAGTGGAGATTCACTTCTCCTCTCACTCAGTAAGTGCCTTCTGAGTGCATGTCATGGGCCAGGCGCGCTTTTTGGGCCGGGTGACAAAGCAGGAGGCCGGCCGGCTGAGTTCCTATTCTGTTGGAGGTAGGCTTTATGGGGGAAGCAAGCCCACTGCCGTTGGTCACTTTCACCTCATAACCACTGGCACAGGCTTTCTGAGACTGTAAATCTCTATGACCTTCTCCCTCAAAGGAACTGGTTGGTTTGAACCGCTGACCTTTCGATTAATAGCTTAATGCACGGCACCACTAGGGAAGCAGGGCACTAAAAAAATAAACTGGCTTTGCTGTGGATAGTACAGTAGCCACTGAGAATGTGGCCATGTGACCCTGTGATTGGAGAGTGGGGAACACAGTAGGAAGGTGAGGAGAGGATGCTAGTAGTGTTCACCTGGCGATGTCGAGCCACGTGGAGGGAAAGTGCGGTGTCCCTGTCTGTGAGCTGGTGGTCCTGCTGCTGCTGTCGCTCACCTTTCTCTAGTGTGGCCCCCACTTTGCAAAGTGCTAGGAGCATGTAGTCTGAGCTTAAATTTCTGTTTTCTCTCAGACTTGTGGTGAGACAAGTTCCAGCTTGTGCACTGTCTGTGCCAAATGGTGTCTGACCAGTCAATACTGCTAGACAACTCATTGGTCAGAGTGGGGCAGGAAAGTGAGGTGGTGGGTCTGCAGGAAGTCTAGAGGGCAGATAAGAGAGAACTGTGTGGGGATAGCCTGTTTGGAATAGACAGAGAGAGCACCAGACACGGGCAGCACAAGGAGACCCGTCTCGCTGAGGCTGTGGGAGGTGACAGCGGGTAGAGATCAGATCGAGGGCCCAGACTCTGGAAACTCTGAATTGCACTGGCAGACTTAGTGTGTGGAAAGCAGAGAGCCATTAGGGTGAAGTGACCAGACGCCCTGCTTTTTAACAATTTAACAATGTCCCGTGGTGTCTTAAAATTAAAATAAATATATTACAATACTATTTTTGCATTCTATGGAAATTTTTGTTGCTCCATATAGACCAAATCTTTAATCAAGGAGATACCCCCCCTCACCCCCTGGTCAATGGTGTCCTCCTTAAAATCTGGTCACTTTACATGAGTGGTCTGTTAGCATGAGCTAACCTGGGTGAGGTAAATAGGTAAACATGTATGAGCACTCACTTACAGCTAATCATCATGCCTCCAGAGTCCCTGTGTCAGACCATGTGAAAATCATGGAGCCAGAGGAGGGAACTGGTTCTGACAGGAGTTCGGGGCCAAGTTTCCCAGACGGAGCTGACAGGGGAGTCACGTGGGTGTGGGCA
Organism: Nesogale talazaci; assembly: GCA_004026705.1. NCBI lineage: Eukaryota > Metazoa > Chordata > Mammalia > Afrosoricida > Tenrecidae > Nesogale > Nesogale talazaci. The sequence continues at coordinate 34,179 of PVJH01005726.1, read as the reverse complement.
GACATTGGGGCTCTTTCCAGGAGCTCAGCCCCATTGTAGCTTTTTCCTCTCTCTCTCTCTCTGTCAGGTAGCGAATCCAGATGGCAACTTCCGACTCACCCTCGTCAATTCCTCTGTGCTTGACCGGCCCCGGGCTCTGGTCCTTGTTCCTCATGAGGGGTGAGTGTGGCCTTGAGAGGAAATCAACATGGTGTCACATCACAGGCAGCAACAGCAGAGTCTCATGGAAATGGAAAGTGGTGGCAAAAAGCCCTTTCTCTCATGCTTGTGGTTGAAATAATTCAGCTAAGATTTAAAACAAGCCAAAAACCACAGCTCTGTCCTTTTGGTCAGGTCATCACGCCGTGCGTGCCCTGTTCACTGGCAAGCCTCGGCCTCTCTTTGCCCAGCAGGATGTCTTGCACCAGTGGTGGGCTTTGCCCAAGGAGGTAGAGCGGTAGAGGGTTTTCTGGAGACATAGCTCGTCGTGTTAGAAGAGGAGGTCATGCACTGCGTTCTTGCAGCCTCCTGGTAGGTTAAGATTTCTTTTGCTTGCTGGCAGTCCGTCACTGGGCACTTGGGCAATGCAAGCACGTTGTTAATTAGCATACTAACAGAAGGAAATATAACAAAGAGGGAGAGTCTTCATTAGCATTTCAATCCCAGTCCTCTCTCCCAGCATTTACAATTAAGAGTCAGAATTATTATTTAAAGAAAATTATTATATAGCTAAGATGGGTGCTTTATTAAAAAAACATTAAAAGAGCACTGAATTTTATGAAATGAAAAATACTTATTTCTTCCTTTCGCACATGTAGCCATCCATACTTTGATTTCCTAAGGTTAATCAATGTTTCTTGTGTATCATTCAGCTAAAATATATTTTTTTAAATTAAACTCACGTTCAAAGATGTGATTTTCCTTAAAACACAAAATCAAGACAAAAATCACCAAATCAAAGCAGTAGTATGTTTGTTATTCTGAATCTTTTTTTTTTCAGATTGTTGCATGTGAGCCAATGTAGATTATTACACTTCATAGCATTCTATTGTATGTATGATAGTTTATCATTCCATCTACAAATAAACATTAAGGTTAATATACCCCCACACAAGAGGGCTTTAAAAACTTTGTGGGAAAATTCCATTATCTTTATATTCCATAAAAATGGAATTGTATATATCTAAGTGTCTTGTGGTTCAGTAGGTCGAGTGTTGGACCACCAGCTAGATGGTCGGCTGTTTGAACCCACTAACTGCTCCGCCAGAGAAGGAACGGTGAGATAGTCAGCATCCATGCAGGCCTCCAGCCTCAGAAACCTATTGAACCGCTCTTCTCTGCCTGTTAGGGTCACTTCAATTAGGAATCAACGCTAATGCAGTGCGTTTGGTGTAGATTCATTTTTATCTATTTTTTTTAGTACAAACAATAGTGTGGTGAACATCTTCATGTGCCATCCTTGCTTGATTTGATTATGTCCAAAAAGTAAATTGCAGGAGAGGGGCTTCTGAATCAAGGAGTGAAAAGTCAAGCTTGCTGCCACGGAGTCACTTCTTACGCAGGACTGGTCCCCTGAGTTTCTGAGGCTTAACTCTTCACAGGAGCAGAACGCCTCATGTTTCTTACCATGCAGCAGCTGGTGGTTGGGAACTGCCGACCACAGTGTAATGCCTACCCCACCAGGGCTGCTGCAGAGGAGCTGGGTAGTCTTCAGTGCTGCACTGGCAGGCTGTAACGGTGATGGCGAGGCTTCTTGTCTCTGGGAGAGGGCCTTTGGGTTCCGTGCCCCAGTCATGACGGGGTGCGTTTCACCACGTTGCAGGGTGATGTTCTGGACTGACTGGGGAGACCTGAGGCCCGGGATTTACCGCAGCAACATGGATGGTTCTGCTGTTCTGCGCCTTGTGTCAGAGGATGTGAAGTGGCCCAATGGCATCTCCGTGGATGACCAGTGGATCTACTGGACTGACGCCTACCTGGACTGCATTGAACGCATCAGCCTCAGTGGCCAGCAGCGTTCGGTAATCCTGGACAATCTCCCACACCCCTACGCCATCGCCGTCTTTAAGGTGAGTCCTTGATCATGCGTTTCCCCCGTGGCTGGCTGTGTGCGTCTGGGAAGAGCCCACCCAGGTGGGATAGCCTGCTCTTCCTGGCTTTGCAGAGATGCTTGTCCAGTGTCTAGAAAAATGGATCATTTCAAGATTCACGGTCTTTCTTTATTAATGTATTGTTTACATAACCAGTTTGTCTAATTTGTTCCAGCATGTCGTTATAATAATGTTCTAAACAAGGAACTAAACAAATTAATTCAGATAATTAGGGGAGGCATGCCTGGCAGAAGTGAGCAGCCCTGGTGGCGTGGGCAATGATGGGCTGCTAACCAATACATTCAAGTATTCAAATTCACAGTTACTCCACAGGGGAAAAGGAGGTATCTGCTCCTGCAAGGAGTCACGGCCTCAGAATCCCTGCGTGAGGTGCCTCTCAGTGGGAATCAACTCAGTGGCATCGGGACGGGGGGTCTTCTGTCACACTTAGCATCCTCAAGGTTGGAAGTGGGGGTTGTTTCCTGTGGAAATTGCCCTTTTGCCCCGAATTATCGGTACCTTGGCTGGGCTTCGTTTTTCACCTCCTTCCCTGATGATAGGAGATGAGCTCCATCGATGCCCCCTTTCACTTCTGCTTTGAGTCTCAGCAACAGGTCGTTCTTCGTGCCTTTGGAAGGCAGAGTGTGAAGCCAGGGCTTGGGATCACCCAGGATGTTGAGTTGATGGAGTGTCTCTCCGACACTGCCTTCTGGATTGTTCTGTGCTTAGACTTGGGTAAAATACCTAGATCTTGTGTTTAAGTGCAATGCTGATCAGGCCTGTCTGTCAACCAGTTAGCACCACACGGAGGGACTCTGGTCTCTAGTGTGGGGGCAAGGGGGAGGGTGTTCAGAAGATAGGGCCAGAAGAGCTGGGCTAAAGAGCAAGCATTCTTCTTTTTAGAGCGAGATCTACTGGGACGACTGGTCACAACTCAGCATCTTCCGAGCTTCCAAATACAGCGGGTCCCAGATGGAGATTCTGGCAAGCCAGCTCACTGGGCTGATGGACCTGAAGATTTTCTACAAGGGAAAGACCACGGGTGAGGCCGAGTGTGCTCCTCCCTCCGACCCTGAAGCCTTGATCTGGGGGAAGGGGCTGCGCTGGGCAATCGCCGCACAGAGGAGGTTCTGGCAGCCAGCATCTTTGTTGTCACTGCAACATGCACATTATTTAATTTCTTCCTAATGACATCTTAATTTCTTTTCTAATGATACACAAACAGCTGGAAAACAGCATGTATTTGCCTGCCTAGAGTGTGGGTGCTTGGTGGATAATTACACCCCCCTCCTGCCCTGGGCCCCTTCCTTGATTGGCGGTGTGCTTTCTGCTGCAGCAGAGAGAGCCCAGCAGGTGGTTAATCCTTGTCTGGCTCCCTTACAGTGCGTGGCGCTGGGGCGAGGCTGGGTGCTCATGCAGCTGTCGCCTCCCACAGGACTTGGCCCTAGTTCTCCCTGGCGACCTTGAGTTCCTTGGGGCTCTGCCTCTGTTGTAACCCAACATGTAGTTATGTGGTGATTGACTGCATGTCTTCATTCCCTACCGTGAAACTCGAAATCCTTTGGAGGAAGAAATGGTGTCATTTTGGGCTCAAGCATTTCACCAGTGCATTCAGTGAGGACCTGGGAGGCTGGGGGCTAGGAGTCTCACCTTGCAGGTAGGAGACATGGGTTTGGTTCCTGGTCAGTGCGCCTCCTGCACAGTCCTCACCCGCCTGTCATTGGCAGCTCATGTGTTGCTATGATGTTGAATAAGATTCAGCAGAGCTTCCAGATTAGGATAAAGGCCTGGTGACTTTCTTAAAAAATAACTGGAGTCAAACCCTTTGGCTTCCCTATGGTGTGCTCGGCAGTCTGTCCTGAGGGTATGCAGGACCAGGAAGCCTTCTGTTCCACCATGAGCCACCCCCCCCTCCCCCGCCCCCAACAGTGCCTGGCAATAGTGACAGGGAGCACTTACTCCCACTCCCACTCCCACAGCCGACAAGTTGATCCAGCGCAGAGCGGCCCCAGAGGCCCTCAGCCTCGTTAGATATAGATGGCCAGTTCTTTCTCTCAGTGCTCAGTGGGTTTGAACTCAGAGCTTCTGGTTGGCAAACAAATGCCTTCTTCACTGTGCCAGTAGGTTCCCCCCAAATTACCATTTAGTAGCTCCTCAACATCTACTTGTTGAGATTAGAGGGGATGGGTAGTGGGGGAAGTGTGGCAGGTGGATGTGAAAAGTGGCTGTCCTGGAGACTAGGGAACCAGTGACCCCTTGACTCGGGCGTCCGAGACTGCTGGCTTTGAAGCCTTACCTCCTTCCTCTGCTCTTCCTTCCTCTCCCAACCCCAGGACTGAGCTAGAGGAACGGCAATAGGTTCCTTTGCACCCCCACCCCTAAGAAGAGCCTTCTTTCTCTCTGCAGGATTTAAGCTCACTTTGGGCCTACAGACTCCCCTGTACTGTCAAATGGTCAGGCTTCCTGTTCTGTAGGAGAATGTTGATTTGGGTTTGTGGTTCTTGGCTGACCCATGCATGGAGAACGCTGGGGGGTGGGGGGAGGGTCAAGTGTCTTCTATATGCCTCGCTGTATACTTAGGGCTAGCGGTGCTGGTCTACACACACACAAACACACACACAGTGGTTATCGATTGGGACTAGACCCTCAGTTATTAATTAGCTTCCTCAGAGCACTCTCCCCAGTGGAGGAGCCAGGTTTTTGTTTCAGTTCTGCCACTAACTGGGGAAGCCCCAGGGGTGTGTTCTCAATTAGGTAGAGGTAATGAAACCATGCTTCTTAGCCCGGTGGCTCTGGTCTCTGGGCCTTTTGTGACCCAGGCACCCACCGCTACCTGTCTGCCCTGCGGTCTGGGGGAAGGTTAGGCCCACTCCAAAGTTACCGGTGTCACCGGGTCACTGTGCTCAGCTACTCCACCAGAGGCTTGGAGGCTGAGTCTCCCATGAAGTGCCATGGAAGTAAACTCTAGCTTACTTCTGTAAGGGAAAGGACTGTAAGCTCTCTGGAGCCCAGTTCTACCTGGACACGCGGTGGTAACTCAATGATTGCTGGTTTGTCAGAGCTCTGCTCTTCATTCTCGCTAGTGCTTGTATGCACATAGGTGCTGGGCAGGTCAGGGCCCACAAAGCCCAACTTGTACTGGTCATATTTCCCAACAGCAGGAACACAGGGACATGCAGCCACACTGCCTATGTAGCAGGGCAGGGAGGGGCACTGCAGCCTTCGCAGGTGTCCTGATTTCCTGGAGTGCCTCCCTTCATGCCGCAGTCACTTTCTTGTGAACTCTTTGAGCAGTTCTGGAGCTGGGGGCGGTCTGCGTGGATGACTGGTTAGTCTAATGGGACATGTGGGCTGGTGCAGAGACCCCAGCTCTCAGCCTGTGCAGGACCAGGCCACACTCTCTCCAGTGTCCTTTCTGTGCTCCTTCTTCCCTTGGCCACAGGGACTCTTTCTTATTCTCCTATGGTTGGGAGCCGGGTAATTCCAGGGCAGTGCCCCCCTGTCCTTTTAGACAAGACCAGAAAAGCCAGTTTATAATTTCATGAGCAGGTCTATTCTAGTTAATTCATCGCTTTCACAGTGACTTTTGTCAGTTGACACTACCTGTGGGCTCTGCACATTTTTACTAACCTTTCCTGGATATGAGTGGGTATTGCAAATTCACAGTGTATCTTGACCACTGCTTCGGCCAATCTTGATTCTTTGTTATGTATACCTAGCAGCTTTCTGGTCTTTAGCATCTTAACTACATGGCCCATTGACCCTGGCTTTTCTCGGGCAATACTGTGATGCTCTTTTCTGGGGCTGCCAATAATGTCCAAAGGGCCTGCTACTCCACCAAACATGTGTCTCAGCAAGAGGGCACTCAGCTGTGTCTATGGGAGTCAACAAACCTATCTTCCTCAAATAACATGCTTACCACCCTCCATAAGCCGATCTCCTCCCTGCTCTGTGGTCTGGGAAGCCCATCTTTCTGCACCTCTCCTGCTCTTCTGATATTGCTCCTATCTTCCGCCTCCAGGAGGTTCACTGCGCAGGGACCTTGGAGTCCTAAGAACACACTTTGCTCCCGACACTTCTCTCTTGCTGGTAGTGACATCCCTCCTCCCTGCTTCTAAGATGACTCATTTTCTACCTGCACAATGGCAATCCCTATTAACCTTGACAACAGTCATATCACGACGGATTCCTATCAATGTCTGCAACAGTCGTTTGAGTTGGTTGGTGGGAGTAAAAAGGCTTGCAGAGTCAGCCTACCTCACTGCACTGCACCCTGGTGCAGGTGAGCCCTGTGACGAATGGGCGTGGGTATTGCCAAGTCATCGCCTCCAGGGTGGCTGTCCTGCCCTGTCGACAAATCGACTTTGTCTCCTGAATCTCTGCAGATTTTAACTTAATTTTCAGAGTTGGTTTCTGTATACCTTTAACTGGTGATGGTTTTGGCTACATCTGTGACACATGAGCCTTTGACACCCAGCCTGAGTGACCGTCCCCTCACTCTAGCTCTCATTTGGAAAGCTCAGTCAGCAGCACATTGGTTCTCAATCGCCAGAGCAGCCTTACTCTGGCTGGTCATCTAATGGAGGCAAGTCTCTGGTGCACCTGTGGATCAGGCCTGGCTCAAGGCTCTGAGGACAGGTTCTTAGCATAGTAGGGGCCAACCCCTGCCTTCCTGAGCTTCATGTTTACATGCCTGTTAAATGACGAGGTGTATTCAATGTGTTGTTTTCTGTTGTAGCCCCCCCATGTTATTTGTTAACCTGTGCTGTGTATTTGTCTTCACTTCAGGAAGCAATGCCTGTGTGTCCATGCCTTGCAGCCTGCTCTGCTTGCCCAAAGCTAATCACAGTCGAAGCTGCAGATGCCCAGAGGGTGTGCAGAGCAAGGTCCTGCCATCTGGGGACCTGCTCTGTGACTGCCCCCCAGGTTATCGGTTGGAGAACAGCACCTGCGTCAAAGAAGGTAAATTCATTTTCTTTTTCGGTGTGACCGCCTCCTTCCTCCTCCTTTCCCAGGGCTCCCTATTCCTTGACCTTTTGAATCCCAAGAGTCCAACATGAAAATAAAATCCATTAGTTTCCGATAGCAGAAACCCTGGCGGTAATGTTGGTACGCATTGTGTTGCTCACCATGAGACCATGGGCTCCAACCCACCAATGTGTCCTTGTGAGGAAAATGAAGCTGTGTGCTCCTTGAAAGTGTTACATCTGCGGAAACCCTCTCTCGGGCTCTGTGACTCACAATGGACTCCAGGGAAGTGGTGGCGGCTGTTTCAACTTTTAGATTCCTGTATAAGGCAGTTGTAGTTCAGTGGTAAGAGTCTTGCTTTCCCTCTAGGAGAGCCAGGTTTAAGCCCCGGTCTGTGAGCCTCAAGGGCAGCCGGCACCTGTCTGTCACCGGAGACTTGGTGCTGGGATGCCTGTCAGGTTACAGCAGAGCTTCGAGATAAGAAAGACCCCCTGGTTGACTGCCTAATCAGCCAATGAAAACCTGATGGATCACAACAGTGGGATCTCCATTCCGGCATGAGTTTGGTGCAGGACCGGGCACAACTTTATCCCATTATTTGTTTGGTGTGAACAGCAATAGATTGCTGTGGGTGACCGCGCCATTGGGACTTTAGGTTTCATCCCGAACAAGCCTAAATGACATAGTCAGAGATGTAGCGTTGTCTCAGCTAACCCAGACCTCTTTGGGTTTGACTTTTCTGTTATTCTTTCTCTCCTCACCCATCCCCACACCTCCTTCCTCCCATTTCTCCTGTTTTCTAGACCAGTCTGACTGGGGAACAACTGGTTTTGCTTCTTCTGAGTCCAACTCAGCTTGCTGAGCGTCTCCCTCAGTACCGCCCCTTCCTTGCCTGAGCTGCCCTGGGGTTCTGAGCAATGTTTGCAAAGAGCTTTGGGCCCACACAAGTGGAACCTTCTCTTTCAGGCAAAGACCATGGGCATTTATACCTCTCCCTTTGGATTTGAATATGTGGAAATTTGAGTAAAGTTTACAGACGTCCCTCTGAAAAGCTGCTCAATTTTTTGTTAGTACCCTTGTTACTGCCCCATATTCTTGGGAGAGCCCTTCGCTATCAAGTGCTTCGAGTGATGGCCAGAGACCTGCTTTTGCATGTCACCAAAGCTTATGTTTTCTTTGTAATCATAGAACCCTTAGTCCAGGGCAGCCAGGTACCCTTCATAATTAGTCTTTCCTCAAGATATACAAATAAAAGAGGTGAGCCTTCTCTTCTCAGAAAGAGGAAACTTTGGTTCAGGTTTTAAATATCACCTTACAGTCTTGTGGAATGCTATAGGCAGTGTCCACAACCCCTTTCCTGAGGGGGGAAGGTCTCTCCACGTTTCTCATCACAGTGCCTTTGGAGATCCAAAGGGGAGACTAGTCATCCTGGGTCTCTGGCCCACTTTCTGCACAATGCCACTCCCACCACCCTTCCCTTTACTGTGTGAACTTAGAACCGCTAGTTTTGAAGCAATCATGAGGCAGAAAAATCTCTCAGTTTGCAGAGAAAATCTTTGCAACCCAGCGGGTCAGTAGACTAGATGTATGTGTATATACATATACATTAAAATCTGTGAAAACCAGAACCTGTCAGAGAAGGAAAGTGCAATTATTTTCCTCCAATAAAGAAAAACTCTGAGACTGTACCGTATCAAAGGCAGACAATTCGCGAGACCTGGACCAAGAAGGGAGTCCTATCAGGTTCTAGCGGCATCCATAAGTGTTAGTGTGTTGAAGGGATATAAATACATTGACTGTACTGCCCACTTCCCTCGAGTTGTTTCTGACGCATGGTGACCCCACAGGACAGCGTAGAACTGCCCCTTTGGGCTTTCAAAAACTAAATTTGGTGGCAATAGATAGATTTAAATTTCTACACTAGAGCAACTGCTTGGACTGCAGACTTAGTGGTTAACAATTCATAATTCATTACGCCTGTCAAGCTCTTTGTATTGGCTCTATTTTCATTTGTTGTAATCCTGTGTGGACCCTTGCCACTAGAGTTGCTTGTGTAATTGGTATCCTGTAATGTTGATGTGGTGTGTCTTCACTTTCGCACACCCAGTTGGCATCATCTCTGTTTAATCATTGCCACTGCTACCGCCTGCTCCTTGCCCACTGGCTCCACTGAGAGAAGGAAGGAGGAGGCCCCTCTCAGATGCTTCTCTCCTGGTGTACACTCGTGTGCTTGGCATCTTCCTTCCCCTTTGCCATGGCAGATGTGTTGCTTGAGGAAAGGCAAAAGGGGAAGTGCAGGCCCAGCAGGAGTAATTCTGGTTTCCTTTCCTCCCCACCACCGGCTGCTGATGACTAGAGAGCACCTGTCTACGCAACCAGTACCGCTGCAGCAATGGCAACTGCATCAACAGCATCTGGTGGTGTGACTTTGACAATGACTGTGGAGACATGAGCGACGAGAGGGACTGCCGTGAGTCTTCTGGCTGAGCCGCTGCCCGGGTGGGGACATTCCCTGTCTACAGGGTGCTGGTCTGACTCCAGAAGGTTGTGGGTAAACATCACATGGCTGAAACAGAGCTGGTTCTGCAGTTGGGCACTCTGGGCTCACACTTCGGTCCTTACACTGTGATAAAGTTGATAGCCATGGGCAGGTCAGCAGATGGATTTCTTAGCTACGTAAATCTGAGATTCCGCCTATTAGGAGGTGGCAAATAGGTTTCATTTTGTCTGCTGCTTCAGCGCTTGAGGCTGGCTGCGTGCCATACTCTGAAGCAAGAGTTGAGGTTGATTATTGATGCCCGGTGTGACTTAGGTGGGGATGTGGGCATGCGTGTCACATGTTGTCTTTGCGATGAGTTCTCTTGGCTTCCTAACTACTCAAGTGGCATCCCTGGGTGATGCACATGGTGCATTCTGCTGCCACCTAAAACGTTGGAGGTTCAAGTCTAAACAGCGTGGCCTTGGGCAAAAAGAAAAGTGCTGGTGACATGCTTTTGAAACGCAGGTCTATGAGGACGTTGGGCGTGTAGCACAGGGGCATGCCGCAGATCAGCACCTGCTCTCCTTGTAACTGCTGACAGAGATGGCTGAGTTTGGTAGGATCTGAAGGCAAACGAAGAGCTTGTTCTAGTGGATACTGTGCTGGCCCCAACTGTCTGCTATCCATCTTTTCTTCACTCAAAATTTATAGGCTTCCGTATCAACCTCTAAGGATGGTTCATTGCCCTTCGAATGTTGTGTGTGTGTGTGTGTGTGTGTATGTGTGTGTGTACAGGTGACCCAGGTGGAGACAGGCCCTGACCTTGTGAGGTGGAAGAGTGAGTAGCAGTTTCAGTAGCCTGATGCATTCTATTCTAGGGAAGGGCTCCCACATCACACGTGGGCAGGCATTACTGAAGCGCCCTGAGAGGAGGGTGAGCCCACCAGAGGCAGAGGGGGGAAGAGGGAAGAATAAACCAGGGCGCACTTTAGGTGACCACCAAAGTTCAGAGCGTGTGTTTCCTGGACCGGATCCTGGAAAAGGATGTGAGTGAGAACCCCAGGGCAAAGTAAGCTGGGTGGGGAGGACACAGATGGGCAAAGGTTTGGGCAGTTGGCTAGGAAACGGGGACTGTATGAGAAAAAGCACTGCATCGTATCAGTTTGGAGACATTGAAGGCTAGTTTTGGCCTTGAGAAGTGAAGCAGTGGATGGGTGGGAGGATCTTCAACCAGGCAGGGGCCTTCTCTTTCAAGTCATTTTACCAAAGCATCAGTCAGAAAGTATTGCTGCCAGAATCCTTCATCACACATGTTTTGTTTTCCCCAGACACAATGTGTGTAAACATGTCTCGCTATCTATCAGTGAGTGGCTGTGAACAAGTTTTCCCAGGAACCCATTTGTCTTCATTCCATTGAGACCCACGGCCATGCGTTAATTCCAACTCCTGGCCACGCGCCTCAGTATTTCAGAGACTGCATCTTTAAGACAGTGAAGAGCTTCGCTTTTCCCCCATGGGGTTTGAATCGGCAGCCTCGTAGGAACCCAGTGCTGATCCCTCAGCACCGCCAGCACTCCATCCTCTCATTTCCCCAAACCGAAGGCACTCCCGTGCTCACTGGAAACTCCTGCTTGCTCACCCACAGTGCCACGGGGGCTTCTTCGAACTTCTTGTCAGGTGCCGTCGCGTTGGTCTGTGGCTAGCAGAAGCAAACCCCGCCTGGTCCCGCGCCAGCCCAGCCCCTCTTGCTAACGACGCTCCTCTCTTTTGATGACTCTACCAAGAACGATGGCCTTCTCTGGGGACTGATCTCTCCTGATAACATGTCAAAGTACGGGAGACGGGGTGTGCTTTTTACACCATCTTTGCCTTTCAGGAGCATCTGGCTGCACTTCTTCCCAAAGAGACTTGTTGCTCTTTTGGTAGTCCCAGGGACTGTCAGTATGGTGGGGGTCCGCCCAGGGATTGGGGGCGGTGTGTGTGTGTCAGGGTCAAAGAAATGGCCTGGACTGCCAGGGCAACTGCCAGAAGTTCTGTGGAGCATCCTTTAAGCTGCCAGGGCCCAAAAGCTGAGAGGAGGGGAGGCATGGTGTCAGTAGATGCCCCTCCCCCTCTCCCTGCCTCTCTTGTGAACAGACTTCTCGGGCTGGGTAGCTGACAGGCACTCAGGATTTTGGTGTGAATCCGGCAGTCTTGACATTTCTGCGCTCGCCCCCCCTTCCTCCCACCAAGACTCAATGACGGAGGAGAAATGGAGCCTCAAATAAAAGCTGCCGGGATGTCAAACAGCAGTGATGTCGCTCGGCTTCTCATCTCGCCGCACTCCCACGCCCTCCATCCCAGGATTCTGTTGTGTCATCTCAGCCCTCAGCTGTTCTTGCCTGGCAGGCTTTCCCCACGCCTTGGGAAGGGTGCTGAAACCCCGGAGTTTTCTCTTTAGAAGAGGGAACAGACCTGGTCCTGTGTTCATCCTGGTGCCTGAGGGCACCCCGTACATGGGGCGGGTGCGGGGGGCACTCCCTCAGAGCCACTGTGTTTGTGGCTCATGCTTTCGGCCCACCCCCCAGCTTTGTCTTCCTATTTACAGTCACAGGAGTGCTGTGATAGGCATTCTGTTCATGTTGCGGGAGAGGGGCGAGCGACAGATGGGTAAGCTGGCTAGGGAGGAGGTGTAGGTGGACGAATCAAGATCTAGACTTGGTCTTTCTGATTAGTTGCAAGGGCTGAGTTTCATTATGATGGCCGTATTGAGGAATCAGGCTGAGGGAGGTTAAAATTGCCTTGGAAAGAGACAGCCAGGGTTTAACCTTAGTCTTGACAGTCTGTAGAGCTCTTGTCTTTGCTACTGAAGGGGCCCAAACTAGTGTTACAGAATAGGAGAGACCTTCCTGTAACTAAAAATGCAGAATGTTAAGCTATTGTTTCTTGACACACCCCCATCTAGGTCTACACCTTCTGAGGTGGGGTTTCTATCTCTGACATTCCCTCACAGGGCCTCCTAGGAAGTACACAGTTTGGGCCTCCTAGGAAGACTGCACATGTCCTTTTAAATATTCTCTGAGTCTGGGGAACAAAAAGAAGTCTTAAAGCTAGACGCGAGAATGCTTCCCCTGCAGTTCTCGTAGGACAGCTTGCTGCCCTCCAAGAAGCAGCAGGGGCACGGTTGTCGTGGGGATGGTAACTCCGTGGCACCATTTTTCCAGCCTCTTTCTCAGGAGTGCAGTCTTAAGTTTTCTTAACACTCTTCCTAATAAGTCTCTGGGATCATGCTGTGTCCTTCCAGAAAGATCTATCAAAAGGATCCCCTTCCAGATCCCCCATAGCAGCTGTCCTCACCCACGCTGGTCTCTCTGCCTCGACCACAGCTCGCGCAGCAGAGCCTTTGGACGTGATTATTTCCATCAGACAAACTTCGTGACCAGCTCAGTCACCCAAGCCTCATCCCACTACAGAGCACTGCGCGGCATCGTCTTCCCTGGCCTTAATCTTGCTTACAAGACCGATGAGATGATCCGCACCTCGAGTTAGCACATCTTCATGCAATGCATGAGACCAAATGCTTGCGGAGCCGATGCTTCTCATTAAAGATGCCAAAGCCTGTGAGGTCCCAGCTTCTTTCTCATCTTTCTCCTAAGGTGCAGGTGGTACCTCTAAGCCACCAGCTTCCCAGTGAGCAGCCCAATGCTTAATCCATTGTGCTACCAGCGCTCCTTAAAGGAGACTTGGACAAATGTATTGCTGAGCACACTTGCCTTCAGCACCTCCTGGTCACAGTGATGTCTTTAAATGCGGTTTGTACGGCATGAACCCCTGTCCGTAAGGCGTGGCGCCCTAGGCGATGTGCTTTCTGACTTACTCTCATGCAGGCAATGAAGAACCAGCTTCTTGTGTGACACTGGACTCTCCTGACGGCAGTATCCTCCATCGGGTTCTATCTGCCACGTATTTAGGAAGAAACCTTTGTGTTTGCCAATGTTCTGATCTGGAGGGACTGTGGGGGATAACCCACCCTATCACCTTTTCTCTGAGCCAGCCAATACGTTTTCACCTTTTCCTCACCCCGTTCAGACCTGGAAGCAGTCCAGGGAAAGACAGGTCCCTGTCACCCTGGGTGCTCTGTTTCCAGTTTTCAGGGAGCTCATTTCTACCAGAAGTCTAGATTTAATTTCTGTAGATCTGTATAATTACAATCTGCTTCCTTCTGATTTTTCAGGGTTTCCTATAGGTAACATTTGTGCTTGGGAAGAATTAGTTGTCTCTAACTGGTGTGCTCTGTCTTCCATTTTCAGCTACCACTGTTTGTGATCTAGACACCCAGTTCCGTTGCCAGGAATCTGGCACCTGCATTCCACTCTCCTACAAATGTGACCTGGAGGATGACTGTGGAGACAACAGTGATGAAAGCCACTGTGGTAAGAGGACTGGGATCCATGCACGCTGTTCCAATGGGATCACACATGTGTCCAGTGGGGTTTGCTGTTTGCAACTCTTCATGAGGACTTTAGTTTCTTTGACCCAGCATAAAGGAGACACTAGATTCACAGGCAGAAAAGATGGAGTATAACTTTTTCAGTTCTTGTCTCACATATTTACTATAAAACGAGGAAAAGAACCTGCGTTACCTTTTAGGGTGATCCCACTCGTTATGGCACTCTGGTGCTAACTGAAAGGATGGAGGTTTGAGCGCACCCAGAGGCAACTTGGAAGAAAGGCCTGGAAAGCTACTTCCACCAAACAGCTGTTGGATACAGTCCACAGGTTCACTCTGACATGCATGAAGTTGCCATGAGTCGGAGTACATGTGACGATGGTGACTTGATTTTTTTTTTTTTGCCTTTCAGAGATGCTACAGGGAAGGAGAAATATAATAGTCAGAAAGATGTGCTAGTAGGTTCAAGAGCTTATTAACAAGTAGATAGATGTGACCAATACTGTTGAGTGGCCGTGATTTTTGCCTCCCAAGGGTATATATCTTCTTTCCTGATCCATCTTTAACCTCTAAGCTCTTAAACCACCATTTTGTCTGTCATTTTGTTTCACGGTGGAAGCTGTGTTGCTGTGATGCTGGAAGCTGTTTCATTGGTGTTTCAAATACCAGCAGGGGTCACCTAAAATGAACAGACTTCAGGAAGATTTCCAGACTATGGACAGACTATGGAGAAGAACTCGGCTGTCCATTTCCGAAGAAGTAGCCACCGTAGACCTTGTGGCTCGCAGCTGAATACTCTGAGATACTGAAGGCCTAATGGATACAAGCAGAGCATTGCCAGAAGAGGAACCTCTCAGGACAGAGGGCACTTAAAATATGACTGAAGAAGAGCTGCCTCCTCAAGGTCGACCACAATGATCGACACATAGTCATACACCCCTCTCCAGGGGGAAGAACAACAGAAAACATGGGGGGAGGGAGACAGTGGTCAGTGTGATATGTGAAAAAAATAATTTACAATCTATCAAGGGGTTATGGGGCCAGGGAGGTGATACCAAGGGCCCAATAGCAAGTAAATGCCTAGAAAAGAATGAAGACAACATATGTACAAATATATCTGGTGTAATCGATATATAGATTGTAACAAGAGTTGTGCAAGTCTCCAATAAAATGATCTTTTAATAAAAATAATAAAATTATCTAGTCAACATTCCACCATTTTAGGTGGTAGCATCTGAGCAGGAACCAATGGTACTGAAGGAAGACGTTCATGCTGCACTGAGAGCATGAGCCAAACAAGACTCCAGCAATTGATGGACTAGCAATCAGATGTCTTAACAAGCTGATGAAGTACTGGAAGTACTCACTTGTCTATATCTGGAAATTTGGATGACAACTTCTTGGCATTTGTACCCATGCCAAAGAAAAATGACCCAAGAGAATGATCAGATTATAGAATTATGTCATTGCATGCAAGTTAAACTTCACTGAAGCGCTTGCAGCAGTCCATTGACAGGGAACTGCCCGAAGTTCAGACTGGATTCAGATGAGGACATGTGCACTAGGATGAGTTCTCTGCAGCAGCAAAAACCTGTGACCATTGTATACAGAAAGAAGTGTATATTGAGAAATGGCTTTCGCAGTTGTAGAAGTAGCTAAGTGCAGTCTGATTCAAGTCAGGCTTCCGACTCATAGACGCTGACAAAGAGGAGAGAGGATGCTGTAGCAGGGGTGGTGGGCTCCCACACTGGTAGATGCAGAGGTCATGGATCCACCATTGATAGCCAGCTGACACGTCTGGGAGCAGCAGGGGATGCCATCGGAGATCAAGGAACCAGGAAATAAGATCCAACTCTAGTTGAAGGTAAAGACCCAACAGAGGATTTTACCCTGTTGGGTCTCTTTCTTTTACGGAAGATGCGCCCCCCCCCCCCCCCCCCGCCTCTCTTATCTCCCACCTTGCCCCAGCCCCAAGGAGGTGTTTTCAGACTATGACCTGATTGATAGGTTGGATTCCATCCTTATCCTTACCTAGGAGTGCCTAGGTGACATAATCCCTAACCCTCACAACATGGAACAAGGGCTGTCACTACTTAGATCAGATGGATCTTGGCTGGAAATTGAGTGTGGTAGGCTCGGTTGAGTAGAGAGGGAATTCCGGTGACATTCACATATGTGTAATAAAGAGTTTTATATCAAGCTCATGTATGTGTAAGAAAGAGCTTTGTATTATGGCTCATATATATGTAAGAGTTTTATATCAAGAAGCAATTATGCATCAATAAAACATCCCACCCCAGTTCAACTCAAGTCCTTAAATCTGATACTAGTCCCTAAGTCCCTCTTCAGACTCACACAGGAAGATGCAAAAAGGAAGACCATAGGCCAGTACGTGAAAAATCTTGTGGATGGAATGGTGATGGAAGTGTCACAAGGCCCTGGCAGGTGTCAGCATAGCTCACCAAAAGGAAGGTATAAGAAAAAGGGGGTGGGGGATGGGGTGGTTCCCTACTAAGGAGAAGGTCATGGCCACAAGGAGTCTGTGACCAGATTGACAGGCTAGACTCCACCCCTTCATTTTTAAATCTTCAAGTTGACATGAAATTATGTAACTACGACACAGAGAATACCAGAATGACATTTACTTGTGATTTATTGACTGTGCGGATCTAACAAACTGGGAATTCTGAATATTTTATTGGGTTCCTGTGGAACTTGTCCGTGGACCAAGAAGAGGCAGCTCTTTCAACAGAACCAGGGAACACCGCATGGTTTGAAATCAGGAGAGGTGTGCGTCAGTGTTCTATGCTTTCTCCATATTCACTCAGGCTGCACGCGGAGCAAGTCATCAGAGAAGTTGGAGTATATGAAGAACCCTGCGGCATTGGAAAGACTTGTAAACGGCCTGTCAATTGCCAGTAATAACAATCTTGTTATTTAAAAGTGAGGAAGATTTGTTGATGAAGATCAAGAATTTCAGCCTTCATCGTGGATCTTAACTCTATGTAAAGAAGACCCAAATCCTCACAACACCAAATCCTCACAACACCAAATCCTCACAAGACCCAAATCCATCACAATAGACAGAGAAAATCTCAAAGTTGTCAAGGATTTCATCTTGCTTGACTTCAATGAATGCTGATAGAAACAGTAATGGAGAGCTCAAAAGATGCATTGCAAGAACAGACAAACAAAAATAGACAAATAGGTAAATTTCCTGCACCAAACCCCTTTAGAGTATTGAAGTGCAAAGATGTGACTTTGATGACTGACATGGGCCTGAGCACGCCATGGTGTCTTCAATTGCCTCATATACAAGTGATACTGAATCTTGAATATCGAATAAGGAGCAATGAAGAATCTATGCATCTGAATTATGATGCTGGCAAAGGATATTGAAAATAGCATGGACTGCCTAAAGAACAAACAAAGCTCTCTTGGAGAAGGACAGCCAGAGCGCTCCTTAAAGGCCAGGGTAGTGAGACTGTCTCCCAGACGTCAGACTTGTCAGGAGAGACCCGGCCCTGGAAAAGAGCATCTTACTTGGTGAATGAAAAAGGAGGAGGCTCGTCACAGGATGGATTGACACAGTGGTTGCAACAAGGGGTGTAAGCACTTGGGAGGATGTGACAGGACAGTGCTGAGCTGCGTTGTATAGAGGGCAACTCTGGTCAGACATTGCTGGGTGGCCCCTGTTACTCTATCAGCCATTCTTTAACCTGTTTCGGGGGTAGCAAATGGTGTAAATTGCCATCTGATCATCTGCTTTCTGAATGGAAATCAATTGAGAATAAGAGTGTTTTGGAAATCTAAGAAATACTAGAGGTTCCTGAGTTCCTCTCTTATAATTGAGATTCCTCGCCTGGAGTCCTTAGGGGCAGGGAGGGGTCTGACTCAGGACGACATGGTTAGTTTGTGACATACTGGGACGTGGGACCAGGCACTTTTTGTTACGCAGCATTGCCTTGTCACTTCCATGGGGCTCACTCCCCCTCATCGGTTGACTTGCTTCTGGTGCTTACCTTCTGGTTGCATAAAGATGGAACATGTAACACACAGGCACAGAACCCAAGGACATGAAGGTGGGCAGGCCCGCTGCATGCCGAGCAGACGCTGTGACCTGTAGGCCCTGAGATCAGGCAAGCAAGGACTCCCTACATATGTTTGCATGATTCATCTAACAGAGCCAAAGCCAGGGTCACTTTCAAATGCAGATTCTCTAGCTCACAGGAACTTGTTTGGGGGGTGATATACTTTTCCTTTATCTTGGTAAAATGTGAAGGACATGTCCTTGGACTCACAACTATTTCATTTGTACCCTGCCTGGTCCAGCACAGGCATACTGTCTGTACTGGGCACCTTGACTTTTAGACAGTGGTCTGCCCCTACACCTCTCATTCATGGCCCATTCGCATCCTAAGGTCCCAGTTTTTTTTCCTGGTCAAGACTAATTACTTAGTCTCCAGGTCACTCCTTCAAAGACATTCAAATCATGACCTAGCTATCAACTGCTTCTTGGGTTGGACAACTCGGGCAGCCACAGAGGGCCCCATGTGGTTTCTCCAATTTTGTTATGGTCTCTCAAATTTAATTAGAAAACTCTGTGGTCATGACAGTCCAAGGGCCTGCGGAAGATGCTGTAAGTACAGGCTACTTTTAAGTCATGGTCAGGCTGTACTGCTTCATTTCTCCCAGAGTCAAGACAGCCTCCACACACACACACACACACACACACACACACACACACACACCCAGCATCAGCCTCACTTTGCCTAGGCTTAGTGTCTCCTTGTGATCAGCACTCTCAGAGCTCTCAGTGCACCTTTCTGAAACTGTACCCTCTGCCTCCACAACCTTCCTGCTCATCCCTGAGGCCATCGCCCTCTCAGGTCACTGCTCTCCAACATTCTGCATCCTAACCAACAGGCTGCTGTTACGTGCCAGCCAGCCAGCTCCAACTCACGGCAACTTAGTGGCCTGTGATGCCCAGAGGGTTTTCATTGGCTGCCTGTTCAGAAATGGATCGGTAGATTCATTTAAAGCAGGTATTGAAACGGATAAGACGAGGAGAGGCTTCAAAAAGCTCATGGAAGAATAAGCAGAAATTTTCATGGACTTTTGTCAGCCCCTCTACGTTGATGCAGTGAGTGTTCTGGGCTTAGTTCAGAAAGCTGGCCTTATCTGGAGACCAGCAGCTGTGGGAGCCAAAGGGTGTCAGTAGCTCCAGGGGCCAAGAGAATTTGTTGCTTTGCATTCCTATAACCCATTCAGAAACTATTTCAGATCCCTCATGAAAGGGACCCAAGCTAGCATGTTAATCAGTGGCTGTGGGTCTGTCTCTAACCTTTGTGAGCTTTCATTATCAGAGGCAGAAATTCAGAGCTGCTGGGGGCCATTGGTTTCCTGGTTTCTCTAACTCCGAGTTAATGGTTTCGCCTGCAGAGACTCACCAGTGCAGGAGCGATGAATACAATTGCAGCTCTGGCATGTGCATCCGTTCCTCCTGGGTGTGTGATGGGGACAACGACTGCAGGGACTGGTCTGATGAATCCAACTGCACCGGTCAGTACTCCCTGCACTCTCTGCAGGGCATGAATGTGTCTATGTTTGCTTGGCATTGCAGGCTGAAGTGTAGCCTTGGAGAATTGCCTCAGGCCTCAGAAATCAACCACTGTTTCACAAAGAGCTGGTGGGAGGATGCGGGAGCTTGTGCCAGAGGTAATTTGACACGCTGCTTCCTTCATTGAGAAAGCCATGCAGTGAAAATCTGCCAACTGAACTAACTGGTGTCTCCTGAGTCATATAGTTGATTTACTGTCTGGCTCAAGTTCCCCAAGACCAGTAATGAACGCTACACAGACTGGTGCCTGGTCTTAGGACCACACTTGGTGTAGTGCGGAAACAACCAATAAGATTAAAAAAGCACTGCTAGGGGGATGTAAATGATGGCTAATGTCCAAAATTTTCTGTGGAGTTGTAAGTTTGTTCTAGGGTCGATAGCAAGAAGGTCTGCATTGCCCAGTTACTGTTGCCAGATTACAAATTTCAGGTGGATCTGAAAGCTTCTAAGTTTTATTTTCACATGCATCCTTCCTCCCAATGCTGGCTTCCCTGTCCCTTGACTCTCACAGGAGAAAATTATATATATATGTATATATATGTATATATGTATATGTATACTCCTATATATATACACACAGTTCTTTCAGATAGACACAAATCTTAGAATGACAAGTACCAACCAGGAAAACATTGTTTTATTTTAAGAAAGATCATATTTCCTCCCCAGAACTTATGTTACTTAGGGACCCTAGATCTTGAGGTTCCAGGCCAGGTGTGCAGGTCCTGGCCCTTAGTGAGGGAGGGAGGCAGCCTGGACACTATCACAGGATTGTCTGTGAGACGAGACAAGACAAGTCTAGCTCAGAGTCACAGTTATGGAGGATAACTAGCTAAGTCATATCGAAAGAAAGAACGCAATTCTCCGAACTACACTATATTTCTATCATAAATGAATAGCAGATTGACACTCCACTCTTCATCTTTATTTCTCGTATCTCTGAGATCTGTTTTGATGGAAATATTCGTGATTGATGATCAGAAGGAACTCAGTTTCTGTGAGAACTTTGCAATGGATCTTTCACCTCACTGTCATACCCTCCAAGTGTTTAGTATTTGAGCTCAACTACAATTGTATTTGATGGTATTTCCCTCTGATTATACTGCTAATAATCCTCTGACCACACAGGCTGTGTGAACTTGCTGACACTTCACATAGATGGCTGCTTGTTTTGGACACTTTTTTCGGATTGCAAGGCCCTGTGTGATTTCTTCACCACCCTTGGCCATTCACTGACCTCTTGGGCAAACAATATAAGAGAGATTGAGTATTAAGCAGGGCCACATCATAAGAACAAATTTGGTATTCTTAAGAGTAATACTAACTTAGCCAATGCCTATCAACCCTTGTAGACTGAAGTACCTGAAAGTAGTTCACATGTACAGATTAGAAACAGTGACAGAGCACTGTTCCAGAAAACAGATCAAAGGGAAAGAACATTTGTCAGTGAAATGAAGACATGTTACAGGTAGCAAAGAAAGCATGAAAGTGGCAAATGTAAACTTGAGTTGTCAATCATTGGGTAATCTCAAAGCAATACAGATTTAAACCTAAGTCCATGACCTGGGGAGAGTAGTCCTTTCTGCTTCTCACACAACAGACTTTCTATTCAGAGTCCAAAGAGCATTTCCATTTCTTCACTCCTGCCTCAGGTGTGCTTGATTCAGTGAGGTTCTGAGAATGGGTCTCCTTGATGGGACCTGAGAAGGAAGCTGTCGACACCCCAAAACCAAATTCCATATCTAGGCAGCCTACCACACAAAGCTACAAGACAGGGAAGAAATTCTATCAGAAATACAGTTAGTAGCATTCTACAGGGCAGATTTTCTCATCGGGAGCCTTTACCAACCAAGTTAAGCATTTCTCTAGAGGTGAGCTGCTTCTTGAGTTTACTGAGGAAGTGAAATCACTCTTTTCTTGAGATTACCTCTTTCCTTTTGAGTCATGGATGTCTGCACTGTCACTTAGAGACATGGGACTGACGCGAGGCTCTCTGAAAAGGTGGTTCTAGGAGGCGCAGACATGGGAGAGGCAGGTGGATCAGAAGCATGAGACAGACACCTTAGGACATTGAGAGACTCCATGAAAGGACTGTCTACCTGCCCTAGACTCTAAGGACCAGTCTGATTTTCCATCTCAAGAATCTGTGGCTTCAAACCACCTGAAACCTTCAATGAGGCAAAACACTGGTCTTCCTGAGCTACCACTGGAACTCAAAGTGGCTTTCGAGCACCATTTATAAAATAAGATTCAGAGAAAAACTTAAAGAAAACATCATAGAATAAAAGGCTCACACATGTATTATGTTAAGTTAACTTCTAAGATGAGACCAAACAGAGATACTAGCAATATTAGGCTAAATATCAGGAAAGAGAACAGTAGGTAACACAAATATGTGTCTATATTCAAAGAGCACTAATTGCAGCTACTACCCATAAAGCTTCGGGTTCTCTGTCAACAAGTAACAGCAGAAAATTTCACTGTTAATCTATTTCACATTACCAGTTTTTCTAACCATTATTTTACAAATTTATTAAATCTGCCAATAGAAATTTTCACTCTGCAAACCATGATATTTTAAACTTTCAAGTTAAACAATCTGAGAAAAATAGTTAATTACACACAGAGGATACCTTTAAAATATCCACAGTATTTCCACATATAGAACTTAAAGAAACATTCAGTCTGGTCAGTAGCTAACTATTCTTGGCAAATTTTACATCTATTCTAACCTACATTTTTGTCACCTTCCAGAGTTCCAGAATCCTGAGTTAGACTGTAAGCTCCAGCTTAGAATATTAGTCCTTCTGATATGTCCAATAGAGTCCATTTCCACCAGAAATTTTGGTTAAGGACCGCAGTGTGTTCACATATCAAAAGTTCATCTGGAAGTGACAGAACCTGGCCATGGTTAAGTCACAGTGAAACATACACATAAATGAATATTGTTTTTAAAGACATCATGGGGAACCCATGCAATGATATCAACCAAAGTCAATTAACAGAAGGAAACATCTCAAAATGCCATGTTCGAAAGTTTCAGATTAATCAAAGTTCAGTTATCAAACTTTTCTGTTGTGAGCTCACGGTTGTAGGATTGAGAAGGTGTGGGAGTGATCCATGTGCTATCTTTTCTCAACTCTACTTCCACTGGCCAAGCACACCTAATAGCACCATTTGAATTTACTATCAGAACACACAGACACCCATATTGCAAGTCACCAGTGACTCACCCTTTTTTTATTCCAAGAATAATTTTTTTCTTTATTCTAAGAATAACTTAGCTCACTACCACAGAGGTTTTAAGCCTTTTTTGTGCCCCCTGTTTTGTCACATGCAAGCAATGTTTTCTTGAACTTACTGTATCCCCTCAACAGACGTTCTGCGCTAAGACTGGACTACTATCTTTTTCCTTCTTACACAAAATTCAAATGCTTACCATCACTCCTTTTATCTTCTCTTCAGCTCTGAACCCAGATTATAGTAATTTCCCTCAGTGTGTTTATCACCTTAAGTGTTAGACTTTACTAATTGATACACACATTTCAAACCAAGGAGCACAAACCGGAAAATGCACCAAATCAAAAGGCAAGTTCTAATTAGCCTGTAAACAAGCAGATAGGTCTGAAAGGAACAAGCCAGCTAGCAAAATGACACATTAGAAGACACCGATAAGATACGTTTATTACAGCACGCAGACAGAACAGCATGTCCAACACTCACGTTATTTGAAGTCTTCCTGTATGTCTTAACAGACTTGTGGGTGGACTGGTTTCCCAGTGTCCTCCAGGCCAAGCTAAAGACACGCCGGAGAATCAGCTCTGTCTGAGACCAGGGGGTTGGGTGAATCTCATCCACCCTCCTCCTGGACATCAGATCATTCAAAGAAGGAGTTAGATTTATGAACTAGCAACAAAACCTTGTGTGTGTGTGTGTGTGTGTGTGTGTGTGTGTGTGTGGCCTGAAACGTAATTATTTGTTAATACTATTATTAAACTTTCAGTCAGACTGATATGGTTTTAGTTAGATTTAATAATGAGTTCTTCAGTCATTGTTTCTGTATATTATAATAATTCTTTATAGTTAACTCAGCACTCTTAATTACAGTGAATATTTTAACTGAATGATAATAATAACAAATCACTTAAAATAGTTTAAAGTTATTTATGCACTACCAGACACTGCTGAAATTTAGTTTACTTGATTTAACTTTTTTCTTTCTGTCCAAATTCAGCTTCCTTAGATTTCCCCAAATTTTTGTATTTTTTAAAATTTTGACTTAAAGTTGTTTATTAAATAGATTTTAACTCAGAGTAATCTCTAGGATAGAGCAGGACCTGCTTCCCAAGATTTCTGAGGTTGTAAAATTCAGACCAACTATTGGTTGATCCATTACACACACACATACGTACGTCTCTCAGCAGCTATACATCTGGCTGAAGGAGAGAACTCTTTCCCAGTAGTGATGTCACCGGTGGACGGCACAGGGATAGCCAGATGAAGAGACCTGCCCCCCAGCAGATGGCTAATATTAACTAGCAGACTGTCCCTCTGACATGGCTCAACCATCAATGCACTGACAGCCCTACAGTCATCAGCCCTCACATGAAAGAGTCCTCTACCACAGCAGTAGATCAGCTAACTGCTAACTTTTTTCAGTCCTCAGATTGACAAACACAGTTGAGGTCTTATAGACTGATTTTCCTGACACAGATGAGATCTCCCAGATTCAGTCCTTTGGGACAGATTTGGAGACCTTACCAATACAGAAGCACACTTACTGAGAAACGTGGTCAAGCCAGATGCTTAGAATCTTGAATCCTGAGTGAAGGCAACTGGGACGCAGAGCAACAGCAGCCCGAGGAGCTCCCAAGGGTCAAAGGCCACTCGGCAATCACCAGAGGTCTCCTGGACTCCTGTCCCTGGCCTTGGCCTTAGCTTCCCTATTCAGGACAATTTGCAGTGGCGTTCCAGACAATAGGAAATGTTCTCCAACTGAGTTTTCTCAGCTTACCAGATGGCTTTCACAATTGTCCCTGCATAGTCACATCAATATACTGTAAGGTAGGCAGCAAGCGGGCCCATATTACCTGGTCACCATTGCCAGATTACAGAAATCAGGTCGGTTCGAAAGATTCTAAGTTTTATTTTTACATATGTGGAAAAGGAGATTGGGGGATCCTGCCTCCAAGTGTTGGTCTGTCTTATCTTTTGGTTTGCACAGGATACACACACATACACACACATGCATGCGTGGGGGGTGGGTTCCTGGGGTTTGTTTTGGTACCCTTTGTATACACACACACATTTGCCCATACACCAAATGAAACAGTTCTTTCAGACAGACACAAATCTTGGAATGACAGGTACCAGCTAGGAAAACAAAGGCTGTTTTAACAGACATCTGTGTTCTTTTTAGAGCTTCCATTACTTAGGGAGACAGGCTGGTTGTGCAGGTCCTGGTCCTTAGTGGAGGAGGGAGGAAGCCTGGACACTACCACGGGATACTGGGTGAGACAAGACAGGGGGGTCTAGCTCAGGGGCACAGCTATGGAGGGTTTCTAGCTAAGTCACATAGAAACAAAATGTAATGCTCTTTGCTACATTTTTCCCTTTAACTTCTAATTTTTCAAAAGAACATTTTATTGGGGGCTCTTAGCTCCTATCACAATGCATACATCCATCCATTGTGTCAAGCACACTTATACATTTGTTGCCCTCATCATCTTCAAAACATTTTCTTTCTATTTGAGCCCTTGGTGTCAGCTCATCTCCCCCTTCCCCCATTCTCTTTCCCTCCTGATCCCTCATAATTTATAAATTATATTTCTATCATAAAAGAATAGCAGGTTGATTTTTCAGGTCTGTCCCTCTGACATTCACTGATGTTTATTATAGTATTTTCATGAATCAGCGGAGATGGTCATATGCATGCTGGGGGGGGCGGTGTAGAGAATGGTGTGCTCACGTTAACGCTCATGTAACCATCACACGGCAGATCTTCGTTCACTTCCGAATGCAGCCTTCATTTTGCGATTGCTTAGGCCAGCTTTGCGGTTGCTTGGTGGGGTGACTAATTTTGCGTAGTCCCAGAATGCCATGTAGTTCCCTTGTCTTACTCTCCCTTTCCCCTAGAACATCCCAAGATTTACCACACTGTTGGGGCTCTCAGAACTCAAAACTCACCTACAGATTTGTAAAGACATCTCTCATAAAGATCTGCTATCAAAGGGAAAAACATTGCATCTCAAACAAATGTTGCATAAGTTTGGGCTATGCTCTGTTGTAGATTTGGATGGTACAGGTCTGTGTAGACTTTGTCTTTTTTTCCAGCACATAAGTGCATGGTCAACCAACATTTGTTGATTAATGTCACATAGCTATTCTATTCCACATTTTGGTTTTGAGGTGGCCTTAAAAGGCCATGGGACACAAATGCCAGTTTCATATCACATCTCTCACAATGTTTCAGGAGGCATCAAATTCTGTCCCCTGTAAACAACACCCATGTCCTTTCTGACCAAGTCTCAGTATCACTATCTGTGCTTCTGACAGAAAATGCCTCTCTGTCTACAAGCATGTCCTATAGAGGCAGAGAAAACCCACATCCATGAAGGAGCTGCCACTCCACAGGGAACCACGAATGCTGTTACAAAATCAGGGACTTAGGGTAAAATTACCAGATTTTAAGCAGGACACCATTGACTGGGGTGGGAGTGGGGGGGGGGGGTTCTTGATTAAAAATTTGGTCTATATGGAGCAACAAAAATTTTCATAGAACGCAAAAATAGTATTGTAATATATTTATTTTAATTTTAAAATGCCGCAGAATGTTGTTAAATTGTTAAGAAGCGGGATGTCTGGTCACTTTAACTTAGGGTGTAATAGAGCAGAGGGAAGCCCTTGGGGGCTTGCTTCACTTAGTGCAGTCTGATTGGATCTCTTGTTAGCACCACCCTAACGATCAGGGCTGCGTCCCCGCAGCGCATGCCGGGTCTTCAAATGAAAGAGCAGCTTCACGTCTGCGGGGTTGTTTCTGGGTTTCTCCTGCCAGGGCTCCCTGGGGGAAGGGCACAGTCCTTATTGCTCAACTGCAGCCTTGTTCTCATGGCTGAGCTCCCAACCTTTTAAAGATGACTCTCCTTTTCCAGCACCCCCACATTGTCAGAGGTCAGATGGGAGCTCATTAAGATGTGTCACATGACACTCATTTCCTGCCCTCATAAATTAAGCTATTTCCACAAAGCCAAAGAGACGAGGTTAGGGCCTCCTGACCTCACAGTGGCCTCAGCCCACGGGCCCTGCCTGCACCACACATCTTCTCCCCTCTGGCCAGCCTCCTGCTTGCTCCTGGGTTTCCCTTTCTTCATGCCTGTCACCCTCATGGGTTTTGACATCATTGCACATTTTATGTGATTTCTTTTTTTGTACAGCTATGTACACAGGAAAACATTTATATCATATCATCAATTTCTCTCCATATGCTTGATTGATGACAGTCTTTCAGTTATGGGACTATTCTTAAGATCTTTATCCAAGTTGCTCTCTATTATTTTATGCCAGGCTGAGCTATTTTCTCAGATGTACCTTTTGTCAGTCAGTCCTCTCTCCAAGTGAATCTGTCTGCTGTTTAACATCTCCACATTGAAATGCTTGTAGTTCAAGGACTGTAGTTGCACGACCTAGGGTTTCTATATGGCTGTTTTTCAAGTGCGCCCTTTATTTCTCATGTATGCTGGATGTTTCTTTTGTTCAGACTTTAGTCATTCAAGCTCTAGTTATACTAGCATTTCTTTTCCTGCATGCACTTTTTTAACACATGAAATGGGCCAGTACTTTCCTGACTAGAGTGACTTCTCAGTCTGTTCTGATCCTCTAATAATGGCCCCAATAGGTTATACACTGGACTGCTAACCTCAGATTGGCAGTTCAAACCCACTAACCCCTCAGAGAGAGGGCGGTAAAGCTGATTGCGTCCCCAAAAGTTTACAACCCTAGGGCTTTGATTTCTTCAGCTCTGTGCTCACATCTAACGATCCTTGCAAGCTCTCAAGGGATATATAGTTTCATAATTTTAAGTAATCTTCCAATTTAAAATAGGGAAAAATCTCAGATGGAAAGAACAAAAGGGTTTTTTTTCCCTAAAAGAAGATCGCATGATAGTGAAATAAGCTTGCTGTAGGAGCCCTCGTGGTACAGTGGTTGCACGTCAGACTCCAATGAGAAAGGTGAGCAGTTTGAAACCACTAGCTGCTCCTAGAAGAAAGATGGGTGCATCCTAGTCCCGTGAACAGTCTGGGGAACTCATGGGGCACTTCTGTCGTGCCCCAAAGGGTTGCTGTGACTTGTCATCCACTCGAGGCAGTGGGTCTACGGTTTCTCCGCCCTGCCCCACACTTTTGAAGAGGTGCTCCACTTTGAGTCTGCTGCACTTGCTGTGGATGGGGCTGACCCAGCAACCTTTCCGTTGGCAGCTAAGTGCTTATCCGTTGTGCCACCCAGACTCCTATGTCATTGTCGCCATTGTAGGACAGTGATCTTGGTTAGAACCCTGGTGGCTCCCATTCCATCACTGTTCACCCATTAGCCCTGCCATTGTACAGTCACGTGATCATGTAAGCAATTCTTTTATTGCTCCAGTTTTTCAGTTCAGATTAAAGTTAATCTCTTCCATCCATGCATGCAATTTTTAAAAAATAAAAGAAAACCATGTGTTATTTATCAGGCACTCTGATTCATAGCCAGTAAGCTATTAGGAAGATAGAAAAACCCAGATAAGTGGTAAAAAGAAAAACCTCAGAGTTAGGTATTCTTGTCATGCTATGGCACTTCGGTGAAATCGTACAAACTGATAAGTCTTCCTGAACTCTGTGTGTGTTTTGGATTCTGCCTCGCAGAATTGTCATTTAGAAACTCTCAGCATTCTGAAATTGGTTTCAATTAAAACTGAACTGCCCAGGCCGAATAAGAGCAAGTGGTTTCATCTGGTAATTAGTTTAGGTGAGTTTTCTATTTTGAAAGTGTGAGCTAGGGTTTGGTGAAGACTTTTTAA
The DNA here is from genome assembly GCA_004026705.1 of Nesogale talazaci. Classification (NCBI taxonomy): domain Eukaryota; kingdom Metazoa; phylum Chordata; class Mammalia; order Afrosoricida; family Tenrecidae; genus Nesogale; species Nesogale talazaci. The sequence continues at coordinate 5,562 of PVJH01005726.1, read as the reverse complement.
AAGGCTTTTCAGACATGTGAAACCAATGAGTCAGAAATATTAATGGATGATGGCTCTTTCTTGGGTGAGAGCTCATGTAATATGGATAGCACATGTATTCTTCTTATCAGAGATAAGGGTGTTTTAGAAAGGTGTTGAATGGATTCTGAGTATCAAAAATTATAAAATATTGAAGCTTCCTGTAGTCTTATTTGCATCCTACCAAGAATAATCTGTGTTTTTAGAGAAGTAGCAAGACAGAGGTACATAGCTACTTGTTATAAAGCGGTTTGAGAAATCAGGCTCTTTGTATTTCTGATCATTTCAAAAGTAGTCTTAAATGCAGCAGAAATTTTCGAGGACATTTAAACCAATTTTCTCCAAACCTTGAGTGGCTTATTACCAACTGTCTCAATGGGCGAAATAGCTGTAGTTTGTATGTAGCAACCTGCTTTTGTTTGTTTTGCCTCCGTCTGTCGTGGAGATGGTCCAGCCCACAGTTAGACTCACGGAAAGCCCATCTGTCTTGATTATGTTCTTTTATGCTGGTTGTAAACAAGGCCAGTCCTAGCTTTTACTCGTCAAAGAGTAGGCACAAACAGCTTTCTGTTTAAGAGGAGGGACAGGAAATCGAAGGGAGAAGGAGGTTAGTAGTGTTGGTTAGATTTGAGGCAGATACTGTGCATTTGTACTGGGCTTTGACTGGGACTTTGAAATGTTTCTAAATGACTTCCAGGTGACCCCAGCCCTTGTGTACATATGAGGCTGTTCGTGTCTAAACAATGGCTTTCTGTTCCCCTTTTAATGGTTGTAACGGATGCCATGTATTGTTGGCTGATAGATGTTACCCTGGAGTGGACAAACAGTGAGGGAATTCTGGGGCAGGAGGCTGCCCTTTTTGGGGGAAATTTTGTTCTTTAGATCTGCAAAGTTAAATTGCAAAGTAATTTAGAATGCTGAAGCTGTGGCTACGCACAGCTTGGAAGGATTGTTAGATACCAGTATATAGAAGAGGAAATTCACACACAGCTCCCCAGTAGTGTCTGGGCTAGAGCTAGAACCCAGTCTCCTGGGTCTCGTGGCCTTTTTTCGTCTCCCAGACTCTGAAGGAATGAGAGGCTTTATGTGAGGATAAAATAACAAGGTGCAGGAGAACAAGCACAGTGTGATTGGGAATCGGACAGCCCCAAGCCCTGGCTCTCTTGCCTGACCATCTATCCATGTGAACGTGGGCAAGTCTCCTCATCTCTCGGAGTCTGCTTCCCCTCTGTAAAAGGGGAATAGAGCTTCCTCAGATGGTGGTGGGCCTCCCCTCTGTAAAAGGGGAATAGAGCTTCCTCAGATGGTGGTGGGCCTCCCCTCTGTAAAAGGGGAATAGAGCTTCCTCAGATGGTGGTGGGCCGGCGCCTTTGCTGCAGGCGTAGGCTAAGAGAGACTAGTCATTGCTCATTCAGAAAGCCACATTCTGCTCTCATGGAGGCCTCGGGTCCCTACCTGCTGGCTGAGGAGAAAGTCAGATACTTCAGTTCATACCTGAGTACCTAGATGTTGTCCATTGCCATAAGTCAGCTCTGAGCCCTGGCGCCCCAGTGTAGAACAGAGCCAAGCCTTGCCTGGTCCTGTTCCGACTTGCTTCTTGGTCTGCTAGAGTCCACTGTTACAGCTGTCTTTGGTTTCGAATGACTTCCAGCTGATGGGGCTGATCCCCAGTCCTGGGTCTGACAGTATTCTGTTGTAGCCCAGACGGTTTTCATTGGGAAGTTGATGGCCAGGCCGGGGGTTATATCTAGAAGTGCCACTGGATCCTGTCCCCCATGGTATTTGAGACACAAAATTCCCAGCTCAGAGCCTCCACAGTACAGCCACGTGATGGGTGGGTTGTAAATGGTGTGACTTGATACAGTTTTCCTTTGCAGCCAGTCCCTTGGGTGGGGGACTGGATAAAGGGCGTGGAGGTAAAGGAGTCTTGAACATTTCTTGCTCCTGTTTTTCTTACAGCCATCTCTCACACTTGTGAGGCCTCCAACTTCCAGTGCCACAACGGACACTGCATCCCCCAGCGGTGGGCCTGCGACGGAGACACAGATTGCCAAGATGGCTCTGATGAGGACCCAGTCAACTGCGGTAACTGCACACGCTTCTGTCCCTTCCCCAATCTGCACCAGCAGCTGTGGTTCAGGGAGAGAGACAGCAGACGGGTCCAGGGAAAAGGCCATCTGTTGTAGCTGCGCACCTCAGCAGTAGATGAGCGTCTGCCTGGCACTGCTGTGTCATGCATGCCGTGGTGGTTGCCTTTGGCCCAGAGTAACCTTATGGAGGACAGAGCAGATCGCTGCCCGGTGCTCTGGGCCATGTGCCAATCAGTCACACGGATGGTCTTCCTGGACGTTGATGAACCTCTCTGTGCTTTACCAAACATCATGTCCCTTTCTAGTGCTTGATCTTTCGTGATGTCATGTCCAAAGCCATTAGGATAGAGTCACGCCGTCCCAGCTTCTTAAGCGCATTCAGTTTTGTTTCTGTGTAACACATAGGGAAGCATTATACAGTCTTCACTATCAAGCAAGCTTTTTATAACAAGTTTTGCATAATAGCTTTGAAAGAAGGAAATGGAAGTCAAGTCATGCATCCAGGCGACTAACGTGACACGGACCCCTTTCTCTGCTAGAAGCCAACAACCCCTGTATAAATAGCATCTTTCACGACTGGAAGAGCCCTGGTGGTGCAGTGGTTATGAGTTGGGCTGTGATCCACACGATCCTCAGTTTGAAACCACCAGCCTCTCCGAGGGAGAAAGACGGGGCTTTCCACTCCCATAAAGAGTCTCAGTCTTGGAAACTCACAGGAGCAGTTTTGCCCTGTTCCACGTCCCTATTGGGACGTAGGCATCCGGCTTGACTCAATGGCAGTGAATTTGGCTCTGGTTTTCATGAGTGAAAGTACTCTGTTACGATCCAACACTCCTAAGGTAAAAGGTTTTTCATGTAATTGATTTGTTTTAAATTCTGAGATATTTAATCCCTTTTACAAAAGAAAAGAAACACTTGCAAAACAGTCACACAAAATATATGAGATCTTTCTTTATGCCAAATATTTTTAAGATTCTCTATTCTTATCCCTTTGCCATGCACTCCAAATAACCGTGACATTGGAGTCATTCTCTGAAAATTTCATTGTATGTGCTATTCGTATTGTATCATAAGTTTTGTTTTAATGATTTTATTGGGGTCTCTTACAGCTCTTACTTATCACAGTCCATACATTTTCCATCTATTGCATCCAGCACATTTGTACATATGTTGCCTTCATCACTTTCCTTCTTCCTTTCTTAAATACTTTTAATGGGGGTTCTTACAACTCATCACAATCCAGACATTTGCCCCTTATGTCAAGCACATATGTACATATATTACCATCATCCTTTCTTTAAAAAATCATTTTATTGGGGGCTCCTACAGCTCTTATCACAGTCCATCCATCCATCCAAATGTCAAGCACATTTGTACATTTGTTGCCATCATCGTTTTCAAACCATTTTCTTTCTGCTTGAGCCCTTGGTATCCACTCATCCCCCCAGCCTTGCCCCCACCCTCTCTCCCTCATAATCTCTTGATAATTTTTCATCTTCTCCCTCTTTTTCTTTTCTCTTTATTATTTAAAAAATAATTTTATTGGGAGCTTGTACAACTCATCACAACCCATACATCAACTGAATCAGGCACGTTTGTACGTATGTTGCCCTCATTCTTTTCTAGACATTTACTTTCTGTGGAGCTCTTGGTATCACCTATTATTTTTATCCCTGTCCCCCCCCCCCCCCATAAACCCCTGGTAGATTGTATGTTGTTATTATTTTCATCTTTCACTGTGACCGCTGTCTCCCTTCCCTCACCTTATTGTATCATTCGTTATTCATTGTTGATTTAGTTAGGGACTCTGCCCAGTCATGCACCATCCTATAATTTGTTCCTTTGTTTGAGCCCATATCTGCAGCCACTGTCTCAGTCCGTTTCATTGAGGATATTCCTCTTTAGCTTACCTTCTGTCAAGCATACTGTCCATCCCCAGGGACTGGTAACGGTCTGGATTTTTTAAGATGTCGTGTCTCCAGCCTACCTTCTACAGAGAATTGTGACTGTCCTTCTTCTAAGACAGATGTGTTTATTTTTCTGACAGCCTATGGCATATTGAACATTCTTTGCCAACACCATATTTCAAACACAGGAACTCTCCTATGGTCTTCCTTACTCGTTGCCCAGCTTCTGAGTACACGGAGGTTATTGAAAGTATCATGGCTTGAGCCAGTAGCACCTTCGTCCTCAAAGTGATTGCTTTGCTTTATGGCATAGCAAGAAGGTGCTTTGTAGCACACTGCCCACGTGCTAAAAAGCTGGTTTCCGGACTGCTGCTTTCATGAGGCTTGATTGTGGGTCCAAGTCAAGGGAACCCTCGGCAGCTTTCATCTCGGCTCTGGTTACTATGATGCTGCTTCGAGGCCCAGTTGTGAGGATTGTCCCTTCCTTCATTGTCAGGTGTGACCACAGTGAAGGCAGTAGTCAGTAAGTGCTGCCGTTCTGCCTTGCTTTCAGCAAACAAGGATGTACCGTGTGCATGTGACGGATGGTGAGTGAGACACTGCCCTCGAGAGAAAGATAAGGATGTAAGTTCCTTGAAGATTAGTACCAGGTTTCAGGGGATGATTGGGTTAGACATTTGACATTTTTGCTGTCTACACTTGTGCTACAGATATGCTATAATACAGTACGGTATAGGTATTGAAATCTTGGAAGTGAGATATACCTCATTTCTTTTGAGACCAAGCCTGGAATATATGTTCCATAATAGGAAATGACTGAGCCTGGGTCGCGTCATTCTTTTGTGGAATCTTCTATTCCACCCAAGTTACACTGTGAACAGGCTAGACCCTCACTTTATTTCCTTCCCTCCCTTGTCTGCCCTCATTGGCAATCTCCAAAGTCTGCTCCCTTTGATGGGAAAGTCTTTCACCTGTTTCTGCTTTTTCCCTATAATAGGGATCTCAATGATGCCCTTTTGTGATTGGCTTATTAGGATCTTTTTTTAAAAAATAGACTTAAATAGTACTTTTTAGACGTTCGATGTACTTTGTTTTAAAGTAATCCCTTCACGTAGTTCAGGAAAGACACAGGAATACATTGAGCAAAGTTCTTCCACCCACTTACCATCCCTCCCCCCCAACCTCCTTAGTAGCCAGTCATAATTGTGTCACCATTTCCGATTTTGTGCACAAACAAGCACATTTAAATATACTGCGCTTCTATTTTCCACAAATAATATTGTGCACAATGCTAGAAACCCTTTTTTTCTTCTGTATATACAGAGTATATTTTTTACATAGAGAACTTTGTAGCATTGTGTGATAACTTTATAGCATACTTTTAAAGTATCCCCCATTGCTGGGCATATATGTGTTTTTTCAGTGTGCTACAATATTGCGATAGATAACCTTGCACATGCATACAGTTTCACTTGTTTCATTAGAATACATTTCTCAAAGTGGAATTACTGGCTCAAAGTCTATCTACATCTGTAATTTTGATAGCT